>JALIZH010016988.1:0-28412 GCA_030522465.1 Rhipicephalus appendiculatus
AAGCGCGCGTGCGTATACCGGGTGTTTAAGGTTAAGCTTTCTCGTTTTATTAAAATTCGGCACTGGGAAGAACATGAAAACCACCTTTACAGATAACATACACTCTAAAAACTGAAACTCCAGCAGCAGGAGTAAAGAAGCTTTGTTACTCTCTCTGCAGAGAGAGTAAGAAATTATACTCTCTCTACAGAGAGTCACTTTACTATCTCTGGCCAGAAGGAGTGAAAGGGGGCTTTCACTCCTTCTGGGAAAAGAGAGTAAAGTGCCTGTTTTACTCCGGCAAACCGCAAGAGAGTTCAATGCCTGTTTTACTCCTTTACCATACGACAGCTTGTTTCACAGCTTGTTTTACTCGTCCCATTCTCCCCATTGGAGAAGCTGCAAAGATAAGTCCGCGCAGTCTTGTATCTCGGACTGTCGCTTAGTCGAGAGAGAAAACATTTTATTTTAAAATAATGGCTGCGGCATAGCTCGGCTAGGCCCGGTTACGAAACACCAGGCCCCTAAACCACCGGCAGACGCTCGCGTGCTCCTTTGCTGGCAAATGCGCGCGCTCCTTTGACCTGAGACGCTGAGGAAGGCCATTCGGACAGACAAGTCGACGAACGCGTCCACTGTAACTTCGTGCGCATCTGCAACGCCACTAATAATTTCGCGCGGCTTGTCACGGGGTATCCGTTCTTCGCTTCAAGGCCACGCGCTGATGCACAGCGTTACTCACTCAAAAATTATAAACTAAATAACCTGATTTTATGTCAATAATATTTTATTCATTCAATCAATCCTGCGGGAGGGATCGTCCTGGGTCCTGGCCACACGGGCCCGTTGAACGCCTGGAGGCTCTCGAGAAGCCCGTCGCATGCTGAGGGCATCACCCCACATTTTAGTGCGGAAGGGACGCAAGATGACAGGGAGGGGAGGCAACAATTTTTCGGCGCACTCCACTGTGACGTGGAAAGCCGTTGGGGATCTGCCGCAGGCCGGGCTAGAATTCACGTAGCGGTCTGGGTTCTCGATGAACGGACGACGAAACATATGCCTCCTCAACGTGTCGTGTCGAAAACCGCTGACATGCCCAAAGAATCCGGGATCGTAAATGCATGCGATTATGTTCACTCGTACTGAAACACTCCCAGCGCTCCCAAACATCACACCTGCGTTTTCACGACCACTTGTGCTCGGCAAGCTTTGCTGACACTTGTATTTGCGAGCGCAAGGCGAACGCCAGTAGTGTTTCGGTGACTTCACATCCCGGCTTGGTAAACATGCAGTCCCATAATCTGCTACCTAGCTCTGCTCGTACTTTAAGCGAGTTATCACAAGCATTTGTGCCCGCGGTAGTTCTGCACCGTTCTGTGCAAGCACAGGGGTGTGCTTGTCAGGGGCCGAGCGCCAGTAGTCGAAACAACACGCACATCTCACTCATATGTGCACCCCTCCGTAACACGCAAGAAATAAAATGCTCATTTTTAATCAGTTAATCGTTGGGGTTTACCGTCCCAAATTGCAAAGTGCAAACGCGCCTCTGGCTCCTATATTTAATTGCATCTAGCACGAACTTCGCTCACGGTAGAAGCTGCCTTTTCGCTCAAAACCAAACATGCCAACGCCGCCGAAACCAAGCTGTCGCGATAGGGGAAAAAAAAAAAGACGCGACTTGCATCAAGCGGCTGCGAAACGGCGAGAGAGAAACGCCAGAAGCACGATAACAGAACCGTACGACGCATGCGCGCGAGGAAAGAAAAAAGAAACGGCGAAACAGGGAGAGGAGAAACGTGCGCGCGCCCGAAGCAGCTGAAAGGCTGAAACCCAGAAACTTTGCCGTCGCCTGTCGTTGTCTTCGCCATTTTGACGCGTTGTTCAGTTGTTGAAGTTTGGTGATTGCTCAGCTGCGTCGGCGGCGTGTGTACGTGTGTGCGCGACTGTGATCTCGACGCTGGACGTGAACCGCATTTAGCGACGGTAGTGCAACATCCCGTGCTGTGTGCGCGTTGGTTTCGTGATTGTCTGCAGACCACGGTTTATATCTTACACCGTGCTGCAGACTCAAGTGAGCTTGCAGCTGCGTGACTGAGTGCCCGGCCAACACATGGTTCGGCACAGTCGGGAATATGAACGGTAAGTGGTGCTTCTGTTTTCTCTGCTTCGCGTCCTATCGTCGTTCAGATGTGTAATAGTGCATGCTGTGTCGCCTGTAAAGTACAATAAATAACATTAGGCGCACATACGTGTGATGCCTGATGCGCGTTTAAAAAGCTTTTGTGAAGGCACAGACGTCGCACGGCCAGTCTATCGAAGCTCGCATGCGCCTCGATAAAGCCAATTTGTGCGTTATAATTTATTTGCTTCACATAAAGCGTGAGTGCGGCAGCGTGTTTGCAGAAAATATACACTTACGCGAAAGCCCGCGGTTATCATGCCGTAATAAGTGATTTAAGGCCAACTATGTTTTCATTTGATTCAGTTGTCATTCTTGGCCGCCTCAGTGGTACAATGGTTACGGTGTTCGGCTGCTGACCCATAAGTCGCGAGTTGGACCCCGGCCGCGGCGGTCGCATTTCGATGGAGGCGAAATGTTAGAAGCTCGTGTACTCTGCGATGTCAGTGCACGTTAAAGAACAGGCTTCTGAAGTCTTCATTAAGGCGGGCCTCATATTATAGTTTTGGCACGTGAAACCCTCAATATAAATGTTATTATTAGTATTCATACTGGATGTGTTTGTGCTTTTCTTCAGCCTCAGTGTCGACTTGTGTGCGTATTAACCTGTGGCATCACCCGGCGCTCATGTTTTGGCAGAATTTACGCTGGATACAGAGTGCACTGGGCGCCCTTGTTCTTCCGCCGTGCAACTATGGAAATTTTATCGAGGCACAGAATATTAGTGAGAATGCTTTTCCATAACATTTTTGCATTACACTTTTTTTTTCGTGTCTAAGACAAAAAAAAAGCATTTGCATCAATATCGCAATAAAGTAATTTTCCTTCCTTCCTTTATCATTATCATCATCATCATACCATGGTCTAATGACGTTATTAGGTTGAGTTTAATTGACTAGTGGGAATAAATTCTGCTGCAGGGATATAATTATGGCGATATGTGACAGTCATCTGCTAAGTGACAGCATGTATGGTGAAGCACATGCATTTTACGGTATTGTCACTTAATTAGTGACATATATCAGCACTGGAACCTTCCTGGATTTCATGTGAATGTTCTCAGCCATTTGAAGATGTGTGAGCTGTGCCCGACTAATGCAGTCACATCAGCGCAAGTCAGCTCAACGTAATCGTGATGGTAGAGGGACAATCGTAAATAATTGTCTTGCATAAGACTATTATGAAGTTGTGAAGAAAAGCTAAGCAGCCGTTAAACATTATGGCAGTTAAAAAAACAAATAGTGTTCGGCAAGGACAAGACATCTTTAGTCATTTGTTATGGTTTACTTCTGTAACCCACGTGTAAGCTTCCTACATTCATGCTTCTTGATGAATGTAAATATTGAATTTACTGCGGCGTCAGAAAGCAGTAGCACGCAGGTCACCGGATAACTCCATCGCAAATTCACAAAGGAGGTGCTGTTGTGCGCCTACTCCATGCTGTACCATGCTCTGTTTTCAGCTCTTTCATTAGAATGATACCTGGTAAACAACCTAATTTATAAGAAACTCAAATGCTGTGCTTTTGACGAAATAGGTGTGGAGTGAGCTTGAACCTGCAAGTATTTGGTTTTTGGTCTCGCCACAGAGGCAGTGCTAATTTGGTTGGCCATAGTGTGAAGTACTTAGGGCAAGAAAAACGCAGCACACAAGGAGATACAGTGGAAAACCGATTGTCCCTTGTGTATCTTCCTTGTGTGCTGCGTTTTTCTTGCGCTAAGTAATTTTTTTTCGGTATGCGCCAACTAGACCCTCATGAAGTCTTGTGTAGTGTGAAGGTTATCAATGTTTGTGCAGTTGGCAATGCTACACTACTGAACTTGATGTGTATATTTCGAAATGCTCCAAGACTTTATTTGAAAGAAGGAAAGGAAGACATAAATGGTAACACAGGCATGTTTGCCAGCTGTTAATCTGGCTGGCCATGCTGTGCAAACGAAGGGCGTACGAGGGTAAAAGATAACAGAGAAAAACTTTACAGGAAAGAAGAGTATGACACCTTTTAAAGCCTGTCTCTAAGGTCACTTTGTGTAGGAAGCGCAGCAATGCTTTTAATGCTAATATTAAATGGGAGCAGCAGTGACAAAAATCTTACAGCGTAATACTGTGAAATATTTTTTCCCGTAGTAATAGAAAAGCCTTATCCACACTGTCAGTTTGTGTATTGTGTGCTGAATTAATTTTTCGTGTTCGAGTGCTTTAGGATAATAAATTTAAGAGCTAAAGAAGTGTTTCATGCATGGACGTCAAAGTGAATTTATGCCAGTTATCTGATATAGGTACTGGCGTGCTTTACAGCTGATCAGTGCGGCGTGAAATACTGAGTCACTTAAAAAGGATTGGTTCCATGCACCTCGTGATTTAAGTTATCACGGTTAGGAAAATTTTTGCATTCGTTTAGACTTGGTAGTTATGTTTATTGCATGTCTAGTGTGTTGGCTAAGTGACATTTAAGTTAATATCAAGCAGTAAGCAGGATGGAAAATTTTCAGAGAATACGTATTTCGTCATTGGCAGCAGCAGGATAGTGCATAACTTATAGGCAGGCGCTGTATACACTGTTGGTTTAGTCAGATACACGTGCAGTACTAACAATGTTGTCTAGGTGTTGCTTTGGCATTAGCATGGTTTTAGATTTAGATGTACATTAAAGAATCAAGGGTGTGCACTGTGGCATGCCTCATAAGTATATATCTATATCTTTTCCCATCTAGCACAAGTTTGAAAATAATTTATTTGGTTGAACTTGCAGTAAATTTTGAGGGTGAATGAATTATTTTTCTTGTAGGAGTTACCTCCATGAAACAACAAGCAACACTGCACACTAGCCATCGTACCTTGTTCTTTTGCTATGTGTATCAAAACATGGCAGAAATACATGGACAAGCAATGAGCTCAGTCTTTCTGTATCATATTGCTACATCTTTCAGATTTTATAATAAAAGCATGCTGCACTCGTTGGAGATCTCTCAAGGCAGCGTTTCAATTTTTGTGATGTTTTTTTTCAAAAAGTCTGCAGTAAGAGATGTCATGTTAGTCTTTTGTAGGGCATTCATTTGTATGGATGCAGAAAGCCTAATACACTTCTTTATTTGATATCTTTTTTCAGGAAGACTAGACACTTCTGGCGAAGCAGCGAGAGTTCTGGCCCACCTGTTCGTCTACAGGACGGCCTGTTCTGCAAACACTCATGGGCCTTACAGTACACTATATTGACGATCTTGTACATCACTCAGCATTTAGGATTGCCAGCACTTGGACTCCTGCAGTGTGTTATGCACGATGCTGTGTCTGAACTTTCCAATAAGAGTACACATTTTGAAAATTTTATATGTCTTGAAAAAGGATGTAAACTCATTTAGCTGACTGAACTTAATTCCTGGCTGTTTTACAACCTGTATTTATATCCTGTTCAATTTTATGCAACCTCATGGCATATCCAGTCCTTGGCTCTAATGTGTCAAGCCACCACCAGTATTGATAGGCAATTTTTAATTTAAAACTTGTTATTGCCTAACGTAACTTTCCAGTCATGGTATTCGGATTCATTTTACATGAGGTAGTTTTGCATGAGCCATAAATTCAGCTATTAAAGATGGTGAACTACTTTACCGGTAGCAAATGATGGCACGGCACTCGCTGGCATGAAAATATTATAACTGTAGGTCTACTACTTAAGCATAATATTCCGGCGAATCATGGTTGTGAAATAATGCCTAGTTCCCAAGCTTGATTTTAGAAATTTGCATCATCATATGAAAATATGTGAACAAAGGCAAGCGTGTTTACAAATTTTGGCAGGTGGATCTATGGTCGACACCACAGGTCTTTATACAACAAAGTTGACTGCACTGTCGTGTATCATGTTTCACGCCTGAGGGCAAACTAATGCAATATAAAGAAATTGTACACTACCATGCCTATTCCACAGTCGCCTTTTTCTCAAAAGTGTTGAAAGCCTTCATTGACTTATCGAAGTGCCTTCATTTGTAAGCAGACACCAAGTCCCTTGTGCATGCCGTCTGTTTGGATTTAAATGTATACTGGCATTGCTAAGTATATGTGTCGTGCCTTGTGATGTTTTTTTTTCTGTACTTTCGGTTGTGCTGTGTATCTTGTTTCCTGTGTTCAATAATGAGCATACGTTCTGTACTGTAGATGAAAATGTGTATTTTTACATTGACATTATGGATGTTATTGTTTTGATTCCAATAAAGTACTACAATTCACATTTTTTGTATCAATTCATGTTTAAAAATTTCTAGTGCATTCAAACAAAAAAGAGCTTGTATTATGCAAAAGAAATTGTTCAAACACTGACGTATAGATCAGTGGGTCTCAGCCACGTATGTTTCGAAAACCCCTTGTGGAATGAACAGTGGACGTGATGAAGGTAGGTGCCATAAATTAACTCATGTATTATGAAATAGGTGCCCTTTATTTCACTGTGCGAAAGAATGGTCAAACTGAAGTGTCACGCCAGTTTGATCTCAACAGCTTGTCAATAAGTTGTGCGGTCTCCAGCCACATTCCACCTGTTTCTAGCTATGCTTGCTCCTCAAATATGCAAGCCTGGGAACTGCATATGTCGCAAGATAACGGCAACTGAAGATCTGCAGCCATCTCATGGAGATGGAAAAACGTAAGTCAGCCCCGCCGCAATGCAAATCAGTTGTGCGGTGAAGCATACAAAAAATCAGATGGGGCCCCTTGTAGTGGACAGTATGCCTTGAAAAGGGGCGCTTTTATCTTTTGTTCGAGGGGGGATACTGTAGATAATCCTTGTGTTATACCAGATGGACTGAACAGATGATTCTTGCAAAATACGCAAATAAGCGACAGGCAGTGAACGGAAACAGACCAACATTCATCGACCATGGATGGGTTGATCATTTATCAACGGTAGCATAATTTGTATAATGAGTTTGGCCGCACCTAAAGGTACACGAGGTAGTACGAGTGCTCGTGGCACCACTTGTGACCTGCTGTGACAAAAGATATCCTACGAAATATAAATAAACGTTATTTTCAGAAGAACAGCTGTTTCACTGAGGCATACAATTACGCCATTTTTCTAGCAAATACTGCACAATTTCTTCAGGAGGACCGCCAAATACAGGCGGACGTTCGCAACAGAGAAGCGCAACAGTATTATCTTGTTATTATTAGGGATACATTTCACTCGCGAATTAGTGGAGCTTGGTGCACGCCTACGACGTTCATTATAATGGCGCGCGACAGCAGTGGCGTAGCCAGGGGGTGGCACACCGGGCACGTGCCCCCCCCCCCCCCAAAATTTTTTTTCGTCGTGGCATACAGAGCGAAAAATGACCATTCCAAGGAGGTGCCCCTCCCGAAATCAAGGTGGTGCCCCCTCCCCCCCTCCCCCCCGAAAAAAATTTCTGGCTACGTCATACAGTGAAGAGTAAAGGTTATTTAGTGAAAAGGTAGCTAGTCTCCGTGTATAAAAGCAATTAAATACTGACTATGACTAATTGAGAAGCACTGTATATCGCGCCTCAGCGCGCGTTAAGTGCTCATGGTGGAAATATTCCTCTAACTGCTCGGAAGGTGCCGCTGACCCGGCGTGCAGCCCGCAACAGTACGTACGCGCGCAATAAATACACATGGTTGTATATGTAAACGCTAAAATACCCTTGTAACTCAGGCATTGACTTATGTAACAATGAGATGCCATAGCACATGGTCTACGAACAGCTGAGAACGCACTGGTGCCACTGAAAACACTTGCGGCTCGCGGCAAAAATAACCAGAATCACTCAACAGCACACGCTCGTGAGTTTCGCTACCTGAAGGTACTTGTCACGCTGGTATCTGCGAATTTTGGGCGAGAAAGACATCCACAACTTAGGGTGAACACTCAAAAGGACACACGTTTATCATTTTGCTTGCGGCACGACAGACGACGAACCGAAGTCGGAGCATAAGGTGCTAACGGAGGTCTCCGCGAGTTCATGACGCCGCGTAATCTATTTACGAACTTAATGCAGGCGCAATGCACGCTGACGATGCAAGAACACAAGTTGCAAGCTCCTCCCCCCTTTTTTTAAAGCACTTTGTGAATACATATGCTTGAGAAAACTCATCGCACCATGCGGTGGCTCTGTGGTGTAGTGGTTAGCGTGTTTGCTCTCGGTGCGTGTGGTCAGTGGTTCGAATCCAGTGTTGTGTATTATTTGTATATGAATGTATGCACTGATGTATGTCTTCTAATTACCCCCAGAATTAAGTATCAATGATATTAATCCGTCAGACGCTCTTACAGTGCCAAAAAAAAATTTTTTTTGCAGCCGCTTTGGCCGCCTATTGACAGCACGCCACGCGTAAGCGCTGCAGGCTGTATGACCTAGAATCTTGCAAAAGCCACGTCAAGTCTATTGTGTTGCTTTCTCTGGGAGCCCGCTGCGTAGTCACATAACGAATTGACTAGCAGCGCCGTAATTTGGACAGATTTTATGCCTGCAGGCGTGGATTCGAGCGAGTATTCGACTGGCAGTGTAGCGAAACGCTTCCAAACATCACGCCTTCATTAACATCTCCCGTCACGACAGCGGGAAGGTTCTCTTTAATCTAAGTGTTGTAATCGCGAGCGCTCTGCGTGTTTTGGTTGCGTGGATGTGTGCGTGTATGTATTTGTCTTTCTTTTTTGCGCTTGATTCATTTTATACCAGAGCGATTTCAATGTGCCAGCTTTACTCTCTCGGTGGGAGTGCTTTCACTCTATCGCAGACGGAGTACTGTACTCCATGAGAGGGCGTTGGATCACTCTCTTTCTAAAGAGAGTAGTTTCACCCCGGAAAAAGGAGTGCCCTGCGGGACAAGCCAAAACTCTCGCAAAGGGCGTAAAAGCACTCCTTTTGTTCTAAGAGTGTATATATCCTGGGGGACACAAAGTGAGACGATAATTATCACTGTCAGGAGCCCAATTAACTCAGATTCATTAATGAACTTTTTAGTGACTGCAGCAAGCAAGCATGTTTATATTGAAAAGTTGAAGGGAGTCGCGTTTATACACAGTTCCATTTAGAAGAATTTTTCTAGCATGTCTGTGCTCCGAGATATCCCGCTGCAAAGTTTAATTGATTACGCATGCAGGGCGCTGTGGATCAGCGCAATGTTCCTCCCCGATGTGACGAACAGTCATTGCTTGCTATCGCCAGCCAGTAGCAAAAGGGTAACCGTTATCATCTTTGCCTGTGCCTTCGACCCGTTATCAGATTAAACGACGCAAGCAACTGCCACGGCCCACCGGGGAGGATATTGCGCCGCCGCTGACTGTTTCGCATGCGTAATCAGGTAAACCACAATTTAACTTTGCTGCGGGATATCTCGGAGCACAGACATGCTAGAGGAATTCTTCCAAATGGAACTGTGTATAAATGCGACTGCCTCAAACTTTTCAATGCAAACATGCTTTCTTGCTGCAATCACTAAAAAGTTAATTATTGAATCTGAGTTAATTGGGCACCTGAAAGCGATAATTATTGTCTCATTGCGTGTCCCCCCTGGATGTATAAGTTATCTGCAAAGGTGGTTTTCATGTTCTTCCCAGTGCTGAATTTTAATAAAACGAGAAAGCTTAACTTTGAACACCTGGTATAGGAACGCCCGCGCGCTACTCCAGTCTGGTCATGACTGAGCAAAGACCAGCCTCATCTCTTAGGGACCAGCCTCATCTCTTTATGCAAGAGGAAGCCTACTAAATAGTTATGCTCCCATAAAAACGCCAACTTAGAATAAGTGGGCGCAGAGAGAATGGTAACGAGACAGAACGGGTAGAAAGAAACAGGTTGAGGAGTGAAGAATAGCTGCATTAGAAAATGCGCGGGGGGGGGAAATGCGTCGCTCATGATCGACGCCTGTGATGCATGAAGCTGTGGGTTGCAAGAAGGTCGCATCAGCGCCGCTGCAATGGGGCAGCCGACATCGTCGTTCAACGAATGTAGAAGGCATGAAACAGAAATATTAAACCAGAAGCTCTAGTCGCATTCAATAAACCTTCGGGTAGCCTCCCCAATGACCTAAAGCAGATGCTGTATCAGCACCCCTGCGGTCCAAAGGCAAATTGGGCAGATGAAGAAGGTTCACCAGTGGAGCGCTCACGCAATGTAGGTGCTCTTTTACACAGGTTGTGCAGAACTGAAATTCACTGACCTAGAGACCCAGAATATTAGGGCATGTGGAAAAGTTTTTCATAGGACTCTTATAATAAAGCAGCGTTTTGGTTTGCCTAAGGGGAGGAAAAATTAGCAGGCGTAGTTTACAACATGCAATGATCTCCACCCCTAAAAATGGTCGCTCTTGTTTTGTCGCGTTGTTATTCACTTTTTACATCTTTGCGTATGGATTAAGACTGGTGCCTGCGTGCTGTCGACTCGCCTTAAACACCACATGGAAAGTCGGCAAAGAACTATGTGCCGCTCTCTTTCGTATGTTATGCATCTGAGCTATGTGTTCAAAGATTAAGTGCCCTACCCGACGCTGAGAACTTTCGATAAATTATTGTAACTTACGAGGTGCACTGTTAGCCAACTAAATGGCTTATTTTACTTCTGTTCTGCTTTATTTTGTTCATAAAGCAGGTAGCAATTATTGCTGAGACGGTTGGGCACATATAAAAAAAATTCTTAAGTAAATTAAAACTGCGCCCGAAGACCTTTATCTTTGAATCCTCTCACTATAAATATGCATGTAGAGCTGTGCGCCGCCGCGCCGCGCCGCCGCCGCCGCCTATTTTTGCTCACGCCGGTCGCGCCGCCGCCGAAGTTTCGAGAGTGACCGCGCCGCCGCCGCCGCCGCGCAATAATTGCGGCGCGCCGCCGTTAGTCTTTATTTTAACCCGAACGGGGAACCTGGACTTGAAATACATCACTTCGCCGGAGGTGCTTTTCTCGATGTGTCCATGTAATGGAGTCTCCATTTCAGCCACCGCTGATTGGCGGGAGCTCGGCCAGCAACGCACCTTCTCTTTCCGGTTCTTCCTCTTCAACGTCATTTTGACGTCGAGAACATTTCACAACTCTCGACTCAAATGATAGGAATGGAAAGCGCTTCAACCATAGAGGGGAAAAAATAGGAGAGAATGCGCCTAGCATCTATAAGCCAACCTCCTCTGAAGGCGCTACCTCTTCGGGCTCGTGTCACAATTCCCACCATGCCCTTGTTTCATTTCCTCTTTCTTGGTGAGCTCATGGGAAGAAAAAAAAAAACGAAAATTCACGAGCACGCGCGCGCCCAGCGTCCACAAACCAACCTTCTCCGACGCCGCTCCCCCCACCCCCGTGCTCCATGCTCTGGTCACAGTACCCAGCATGCACCTGTTTCATTTTTTTTATGGTTGCGGAGTTATTCTCGATGTGTCCCCCTAGTAGACTGTGCATTTTGGTCGCAGCTGATTGGCAGGAGTTCGGCAACCAGCGCGCCCCTTGTTTACGGTTCTTCTTACGCAATGTCATTTTGATATCACGAAGTTTTCACAACTCTCGACAATAATGAGAGGGACCGAATGTGATTCAACGCAACGAATGCAGCGCCCAGACACCCGCTTTGGGGCGTACATCTCGGAGGGCGTGCGTAAATTCTGATCGCGTAAGCCATCGAATGAGGTTTAATGCGGCCGCCCTTCTAACGCACCAGTGAAGATCGGTACGAATTCCCTGCATCGTTCTCAAACATCTTTGACACATTCATGGAAGTTAAGACTGGAAAAGTTCCTGCTTCTGTACATTTCGTCCACTTCCTTCTTACATTGGAAATGTGCTGGCGGGTTCGGTGCATAGATGTGGTCAAGAGCGAACATCACGGCTCACCGCTTTTTCGTGCAACTGAATGCGCTGTGCCGAAATGGACTGTGGACATCTTTAGATGGACACATCAAGAATCGCTCCCCGGAAGTTGTCTCTCTCTCCTCCAGAAGTCTCAAGAGCATTGCCTGACCTCAACGCTGCGGCGTCGACCCAACTAGCTGGATAGCATATTCGTGCAGTGTTGGACTTACTACATTTTGCATAGATAAACAAAATAGATAAGTAATATATATCGATGGGTTAACGTACGTTTTTCCTTTCAATTTTACTCGAGTAAATCGATAAATCAATAGAGAAATTAAGGCAAAGAAAAATTTGAATAATTGATCGCTGGGCAACACGACATGAAAACGCAAACACAAGAGTGAAGGCAAGAGAGTAACCAGTTGTCTCTCCCGTAGACCGTCACGCGCAACTCATTGATAGGTATCGCCTCTTGCCTGGAAATTCGCAAATAAGTATTTTAAGCGCGGAGCACTTTAGGGGCCAGGGCCGTTGTATGCTGTCATCGTACGCTCTTATCGTATGCAGTCGTAGCTTGGCGAAACGCAGGCAAAACCACTTATTGCATAGCTATCTGTAGGATATTGAGAGCGCGTGCGCGCCTATAGGAGAAGTCATCTTCCTCTTGGTCTTCGGGCGCCTTGATAATATTAAGTGTGGAGCACTTTAGTGGTCCGGGCTGTCGTATGTTGTCATATGCTGTCATCGCTTGGCGTAACACAGGCAGAACAACGTATTAAGATAGGAAAAAAAGAGGAAGCAAGCAAAAAATAAAAACAGAGAGAAAGAAAGGAAAAATTAGGACGACGAATAAAAAGAGCAAGAAAACGAAAAAAAGTATATAAAGGCGGGGGAAGAAAACACAGAGAGAACAAAACACAGAAGAAACGGAAACAGAGAAAAAAAAACAGAAAGAGGAGGAAAGAAAGATAAAACCGTAGAGAAACAAAGCGGGCTGCCCAGCTCCGCACTTCCTTCAGGTTTGGCACCACTAGTGCGAAGCTGCCTTATTTGTTTTTTTTGTCTACCTTCTTTTCCGCCGCTGTACGATTTTTCAGTTAGCGGCATTTGTGGTGTCTTGACTACACTCTTCATTGAGGAAGGAATACTCAGGAAAGGCCCTATCCTATCCCAATGCATTGCGAAAAGTGTGGCGGAAGTGACGTCAAATTTATGGGGCAAGCAAACCGGTAGGGGGCAAACAAAACAGCAGACACCCCGCGGTGTGCTCTTCACGCTGGTTCGCTTCTGCGCTGACTTGTTGTCCCGACGCAAACTTAGCGCGTTCTGTGCGGTTGAATGCAGTAAAACGTTGCAAGCACACGTTTACCAGACTGTACGGGCGTGGAAGGACCGAGCGCTGCGTGCTGAAATTCTTCGAGGAGCGTTTTTGTGCAACAGTACAGAAAGTACCGGTTCGTGCCGTAATGAAAAACATTCAGCTCCTGCATCGTTGTGTTCGAACTCACCTGGCAGTTACTTACGCGTTCTGCTGGGCGTTAGGCCTCTCTTCAGTTCGGCGCAACGCACACTTAGTGTTTGACGGAACGTCACGTCGAGAAAAGGACACCACCGTATTGTATACGCGATCGTGCATGTGAAGTTTGAAATTCCACTGCGCACACAACTACTACCATGCAGCGCGCACACACCGCGCAATACGTACACCACGTAGTCCGATAAAGGCAGCAAAAGTTTATTGCCTTTCCATGAACGACAGAGCCGCTAAACACGCAATACGATACCTACGGCGTATGTTATGTACGGCGCGTCAGACGCCAAAAACAGAAGTTCACGTGTGTTCTGAGTTGACACAATGCGTATGAGAACCAACAGAGCGCACATCTGAGAGCTTCGCATGCAAGTATCAGGCATTAGTTATAGGCAATGACCGGATCGTACGTACACATGAAAAGTGACACCCGGTACTTTCCGCAGTGCACGCAATTTGCATGTGGTATACGCAACAGCTGGGCATTGCGTAGCTTTCCTAAAACACACACAGAAGGAGCAGCACGAGTGAGTCGACTGCGCCGCTTGCACGGCGAAAAAAAGAAACGCTGCAAAAACGCGGCAAACGTTCCGCGACTCGCCAACTCGCTCGCTTGGCGCATGCGCTTGCAAACGACGCGCCGGAAATCACAAAATGGTTAGCTGCTCCTTCGCTAGGAGGCGATGCAGGTGTTTGCGAGGTGGAGGCTTCACGTATGTGACGTCAGGGCCTCTCCTTAGTATTCCTTCCTCCATGACACTCTTGTGTCCGTGTTTGCAAACACCCGGTCTTATGAAGGCCCATAGACAGCCTCTGAATAAAATACAACATCGAGGTCGTCATTCTCTCATGACGTTTCTTATTTTTTTATGGCGATAGCAATTATATGGCCACTCCCGGCTGATTTTTGCCGTCGCCGTCATGCCCCGGATATATATATATATATATATATATATATATATATATATATATATATATATAGGCATAAAGAAAAATAAATCAGAAGACAATGCACCCGACTGGGGATTCGAACCAACGACCGCTCGCTCCACAGCGCGTTGCGTTAGACCACTCAGCCACGCACCGTGCATTCGCCGTCATTCTAACGGCAAGCTATTTATAGACACCATTTACCGCTGGCGGTATGCAGGTCTCGGAGGAGCTATACTCTGTTTCACCACTACCGTTCAGCACTGCCAAAGCTACGGGGTGTAAACAAGCCACACGCTTGCGCAGGAAAATATAGATCCAGATATAATTGCCTTGCAATTGGCAAGGTTGAGACATTTGCCCTTTTTAGCAACTGCTTCTGCACATCAATAAGTAATTTGTTTATTCTTTATCGCATTTACGTCGTATTTCTTTAATTGTTGTGTCAGTAACCGTCGGTAACTGTGGCTAAAAATCAACATGGCAGCGCCCATGCAGACCCAACCACCCGCTTCGATCCGAACTTGCCCTTGACGCTCGCCCAAAGCGCTCACAGCAACAAATGAATGGTGTAATGAGCTATCGCTTTGCGCCATCTCACGATCAGGACAAATCATCAGGTACGCTCTGTCGTTGTTGGGGGAGATAAGATATTGCTTTTACCACGCCTGCCAAGCCTAACGCGCCGAGAATTTCATAGCGGTTCATGGAAATAGCGCAATGTAGTCACGAATACATTGCTGCCGAAGCTCCAAGACATAAATCTAAAGCAAATACAAGCGTCTGTTTGCAACTTACGGGCCACAGAGCGCACGACGACGACGTGATAAACTCGAGGCGGAGAGCAGCAGCCGCGATGAGTGCAGCCATGTTCTATTTTTTTCGGCGCTGCCGTCTGCTCGCTGAACGTGTGCGCGCAGACGCCAGGGGGGATGCTAGCAGACGACGCGGCGCGGATGAATACATGTGGAGGGGCTAATCCCCCCTTCCCATTGGCTAAGGGGCCCTGTAGCCTCCACAGTGCTGAATGGAACTTCTGAAACAGAGTATAGAGCGTGTTTTCTATCACGCAACGCTCCTGCATTTTCTTTCAGTTTGAAAACTGCCCTTGAGACGCGCACAAAAAAGGGGCCCCTTTCTGTACCCACTTCTCATGTGAAACGAAGAAAAAAAAAGAATACCGCGCACACCTGAAGTCTGCTGCGTTGTCGACACTATTCAGCGTGTTGCTGAAACAGAAAGGCGTAACAACTGTGATAGTTAGTTCACTCTTGTCCTGTGTATACCTGCGCGTCCTTTTCGAGCGTCGTTCTTCGTGCTTCAGCGGGAAGCTGTAAGTATCGAGCTGCTTGTCGTTTTACGTGAGACATTCTTATTTCTTGCTATCGCATTCATTGCTTCGCCCTTACGGGGAAACTCGGACATTTTTTTTTCGCTTTTCGTGACGCCAGAATGGTGATCCACATGACAGAATTAGGGCACATACTCGCGACTGGTCTATATAGAAATGTCAGTTGTAAATTGTCTCCTAACCTGCTTTGCCATGCATTCGCCCACCTGTTCTTCCTCCCTTCGCAAGATTATCGTGCGCGATGAACTGATTTCGCTCCATGTTGTGAGTTTTTGATTGCGCAAGCGCAATAACAGCGTGTAGCCGTCAAGCTCGAAATCCTGATAGGCTCAAAGCTCAGCGCTAACATTGTACACGTGCTTTATGAAAAAATAAGCGTCGAGGAGATATCGCCTACAAGAACTGTAGTGAAAGCGAGAACGCAACCAACGGAAGAGGCGCCGGATTATGTGATTCTTCCAACAGACGAACTCTTTACAGCAAAGACAATGCAGCTCTCAAAAAAAATAAAAAAAATACCGGCCTTGTTTTCAAGGTTTTTGTATATTTTCTTATTGCGATAGCAAGTATATGGACACTCTGTAGAGGTTTTCATCGTCGCCATCATGTTCCGTATTAAGTCCAAGTCATTAACTTTTGTACACACATCGTATGCTGTACCCGCTAGTAAAAGCTCGCGAGCGCTAGCGAGGAACACGGCTGATGCATAAATTAAAGAAGCTGCCCATCTCCGTCGCACAGAGGGCGCGTGCGATAACATCACTCCGCGTACGAGGCCTGCCGTCTATTGCTCCTCCACCAGAAAGCAAGTGCCTTGTGCGTGTTTTGCTGGACGAAGTAGTACGAAGGGACGTCGGAGTAAAGGGGCTGCGTGGCTCGAGCCGCAACTGTGAACTCTGACTATTAGGGCACGGTCATGAGCGCTGGCGAGCGCGCTAACTCAGCAGGGATCAGTAAACGGCTCGTATACTCTTCTAGGCGCTGTGATCTCACCGCTTCATGCTGCGAGCACTGATACGACAAACTGCACTAAAACCACCACTCTCACGTGAACCGGCCGCATTCCCTAACACCAGCATTTTGCAGTTTCGTGAGATCGGATGAAAAAAGAGTGAGCTACTAGCCTTAGTTCGTTATAACATTACGACTATGTTGCTACGGCATTCACTGCTTCGCCGTTTCGAGGAAACTTGTTTTTTTTTTTTGTTTTTTTTTTTTAAATTCATGGGTCGAATTTATCGTCCAACCAACTCTTGAACCAGCCCCCCCCACCCCCCCCCCCCTCCCTGCGCCGCGCCGCCGCCGATTCGATGAACCCCACGCCGTTGACGCGCCGCCGCCGGAAGTGCAAACACCGGCGCGCCGCCGCCGGCGATTTTAGGACCGGCGCACAGGTCTATATGCATGTGTTGCAACTTTTTGCAGAATGTGACCCTTTTAAGGTATAAACGAGTAGAAAAATGGTTCGGTTGTACTAATTTATTGTACCGTTACTGAGGGAAGAATTTCAGGAATAATATCTCATAAACAAAGACTGAATTAAAGACAAAGGCCCGTATTCACAAAATCGTGTGACGATAAATGCTTTCGTAAGAAAATATTTCAGCCAATCATGGTGTGGCCCATATGATTAGCGAGGCAGGGGGGACAAATGGGAAAGTGCACTTACGAAAGAGAAGTTTTGTGAATCTGGCCGAAGAAACCTGAAGAGAATGAGCCCTGGTTGCTACTTATCACTGTGGAATAGAATTGAAGTCAGCTGTTGCCATCCGTTAGTGGCTTTTCATACTAGTGTCACTGCTACAGGATGTGACGCTGAAGGGACAGTCATTTAAATACACTGCAATTCCACCCTACATAGTAATTCCTTTCTTCAGAGCTAAACCCACCAGGAGTATATTGATAAAAAAAACACAACAATATGAAGGCTGCTTGTAAAGTTATTGCAACCCGGTGTCCCTTTCAATGGTGTTAAACGTTCTTGAGGGTTGGGGATTTGATCGGAAGAAATTTAATCGCCATTGTCGGCATTGAAACGCCAAATCATATTGCATTTATGGTTCCATTGTGCGCAGCAGCCATAGCAAATATGATTCTAGAAAGGAGGCAATGCTTTGTTGTTCCTATATTTTTGCGTCCGTCGTATTGCTGACCACACCACGGGTAAAGCAAAAATACAGAAAAACAAAGACAAATTATCTGGAAAGATCTCCTGAAGTGGCACTTCTGTTTTGTAGTTATTCGAGAAATGTGATCTCAGATTGATTCGTTTACGAACCATGTGCGCCTTAAAGCCACGCTTATTGTGCGCTGCCTTTCCAGTTGGACGATTACTGTTTACGTCCTAACAAAAAGCTTTGTGAAGAATTGATCTGCTCCAGTATCTTTCACCGTTAACAATAAAGAGTTCAGTTCAATTGAGATCAAGCGGCAACGATGACACCTACACTCGGACATTTACAAGTTATTGACTTATCATCACTTCAGCTCCCGCACACTCTCTAGGCTCGGTCTTCTCTTTACAGCTTTCTCACAGTCAGCGAGGTGTGGCTTTCACTTCCTTCTAAGAAAGCTTCGCAAATGTTTCAACTTCAAGTTGATAAATTTCAAGCGTAGCATTAGTTGGTCAGTCAATCCGAAAATTTTTTCTCAGCGCATGTGGTCGCAAACGATAATAATAATACCTGGGGTATAACGCCCCAAAACGGCGATATGATTATGAGAGACGCCGTATTGGAGGGCTCCGGAAATTTCGACCATCTGGTGTTTTTTAGCGAGCACTGACATCGCACAGAACACGTGCCTCTACCATTCCGCCTCCACCGAAATGCGACCACTGCGGCCGGGATCGAACCCGCGAGCTTCGGGTCAACAGCCGAGCACCGTAACTGCTACGCCAGTGTGGTGGACTCGTTGGAAAAGAGCTAGCCGATCCCGGAAACAGTGGGATGCGCACTGCATCGATCCACGGCGGAGGTAATGCAGTGGTGAAATACTGCAATACTGGGCTCACCCATGGCCGGGTATTGTCGATTTTCTTAATAGGATTATAATGCGTAACTGTATAGCGTCCGGTAGCTGCGGCCTGTTTACGACGCGTATGCACGTGTCATACTTTAGCAACCGCATATTCATAATCAGTGTAATAGTAGCAAATACGCGCTGAAAGAAACGCGAGTAAAATGAACGAGACATTCAGACGAGAGAAAAGAAGAGAACGTGAGTGCAGATGAAATGTCGAACGCGAATTGCAATATTATGTTAGTCTGTAAGCGCAAATAAATTGTATTTAATAGCATACACTTATACAAGGTGTTCTTAAACATGTTTACATTAGAGCCAGAAAAGCACAAGAACAAAGACGAAAGAATATTCTACTACGCACTTTTGATAATTCTCTTTCGAGGAGGTCAGGCCAAGCAAGACCCAGCAGGGCTTGCCAAGGATTCCAAGCGAAGGCGTACCACCAGGCAATACCCAACACTTATCACCCAAAATGCTGAGCTAAAGTGCCAACCCTGCCAAGACGCTGATTTAATTTGGCGCCGCCGCAATGTCCTTTGCCGCTAGCGTGCACTATTTGCAGACTTGCTAGCTGTTTTATGCTGAAGCCGCAGAAACACACAGCGTCTTCAAACGGCTCTGCTTTTCTTGTGTGTAGAGAAATCTTCAAACCTACAGTGTAGCTGTCTACTCCGCAATATCTGTGCTTAATAAATTTTGCATATTTGCTGAGACAGGGCTTCTTTTTCTGTGTTCTTATATTCAAAAAAGGTTATTTTCCACGATCAAGCGCAAGGTAAGTACGCGAGACTTGCGTCTGGTTTATTTCAGCGAATGTACTTTTCCTATCTGACTCTCTCGCTTGCTGGCTGATAAACCTTAATTTTCAAGTTTCGCCTTGACTGTTTTTTTTTAACGTTTGACTTTAAACCGCGCCTCAAACACAAATCGCAAACACCTGGCACAAACCGATATACACACTGCGACGACAAAGAGAATGTGCTACAGTTGCAGTATACTTAGTAAGGTTGTGTATCGCGCAAAACCTTATCATGTTTTGTCCGTGTTTCTTTTTCAGAAAAAATAAGTGCTACTTATGTCTGCTTTTTTAAGCGCTTCACAAATGAATACTGCTTTTGATTCAATGCACCGATCTAAGGAATAATCCACATCGATCTAACGGTAGGCTGCGCTTTTGGGAAAATTGTTTTTTTAAGAGTGTTTATCAGGTTGTGCCTGAACAAGTACAGTTTACTAGAACGTGTTGTTGGGCTAGCTGGTTCATGCTGAAGAAAGGTTTAGGACGCAACCCACGTAAACGAAAAAAGAAGGGGACAGGATAGAGCGTCAACTTGCAAGCTACTTTATTTGAAAAAGGCTCGTTTTTATATACATGCAGATATGTTAGCAGTTACAGTTGCGCAGGACAATGGTGAACAATCCCACGCTTATGAGATCACGATATAAAAAAAAATGCGCTTATGCTTTACACAGGGTGACAGCTCGTTTCACATTGATAAAATGCGCCCCAAAACGTTCACGTGCCACACTGTTCTTGCTCCTTCCAAGTATTCGAATATTAGTAAGGTCTGGCCCACACATTCAGGATTCACAGTGCATATATAAATGGGCAGTGCTCTTATTTTTAATCGAAAGTTCTTGCTTCCTTGCCCTGTCATTAACGCAGCGTCCGGTCTGGCTGATATAAATTTTGCCGCGTCTATGTGAAATTTTGTAAACCACGCACACCGCGCAATGTACAAACGGCCTTGCATGGTTTTTACCACAACAGGTCAGCTTTTGCGGCACTGCGATGCGCGGACAGAGGCCGGCCACCTTCCGTGGAGCTGAAAAAACAATAGGTATCTTGTATCTGTTCGCCACCATCTTTAAGTTGTGGTAAACTTTGCGCATATACGGCAAGACCTGTGGTCTTCTATCCACCAGTGACTTTGTTTTCGGCTGGCCCTTCAGTTCATTCAGTTCCTGTGGTTCCTTTCCTCTTAAGTACAGTTTTTTTTCTTTTATTGTTGTTTGCTAGAAAGTTATGTACCAACATCTCAAAACGCTGTCTTAAGACCACTGTGAAAACTAAAAAAAAATGAAAGTATGGTCAGGGTTTTCTGCTACATGTTTGGGTTTTCATCTTCGGTATCGTAGGGCAAAAATGTCACCCTCTTATCATCTACCCTTGATGAAAAAAACGTGTTGTACTTGCTAAACGAAACATAAAACCTAGAATTTTCTCATTTGATCCATGTCTGAAAGTGCTTTTCTTATTATTCATTTATTCTTTCTTTTTCCAACCTCCTCTTCAAAAATTCCAGTTGCTAACGCCCTGGTGCATCGCACACAACAGCGCACCTGAAAGTTACGGACATGATTGATTAGCCTTTGTCATTGAAGTTTCTGCTTATGCGAAAATGAAATCAGAGGGAAGGGAGTACTGGTAAAAATAAATGAAACATCAGGTTCACCGTATCTCAAGTTACCCATTATTATTTGTCACAGGCTCGTTTTATTTTTCTTTATTTCATGGGGCGCAGATTGAAAGCGTCCCATAGAACCGCCCTTCCACGATCGGTCGTACCCACAGGATCTCACATTTCTTTTTTCTCATAAAGAGTTGTTCCTATAGTTGGTACGTTTCCGGTTGGGGCGTTGCAATCATTGATGGCGTCCTTCGGCAACATCATCTTCGGTCAGCTCTTTCTCCGCGCTCTCCTTACGCTGCCGATTCGTTTGCTTGCAGCCCAGTGGCCACGAAATGAGCCTCATGTGTATCCGCAAGCTATTTCGATCACCGCAAACGATGGACAGCGTCCGGCGAGGTCACCTCATCACGAAAACTGATGGACCCGCGGTTCCTGTGGTTCCAACCTCGATACACGCTGAGAAAAACTTGGAAACTGCTTTCATTACGGTATCACTTGCTGTTGTTACAGTGGGCACAGCGATTGCTATTTGAGCAAATAAGACAAAAACGGCAGAGAAGACAAAAAATAATAGATGGACGAAGGGTGAGGGCTGTTGCAGCCAATGAAATAGGGGGTGCGAAGCGCAGTGAACCAAGGAGATTTGAAAAACATCAGACTTTTGCCGATTCGAAAATTTCAGAACGCAGTTGATAATGTCCCACTGGGTGGCGTAAAAGCTAAAAATCATATTCTGTGAAATACAATTGCAGCGGAAGGATTTCTAATAGAGATGTTTTCACCATCCGCGTTGACTGAAAAGTATTTAAAAAAAAGCGAAAAGGCGGAAAAAAATATTGCTTCTCATATAGTACTTAGGAGCGAGTTTTGTTTAGAAGCTCTTTTCTAAATAAACGCAACTTCAAATCCTTTTTGCTCTGCAACTATTACAGCAATTATGGTGACGACTGTTGTATATACAAGAAGAAAAATTCTAGCTGTAAAAATACAGAGTTTTCAAATTGTTTTATTTATTATTCAACTTCCACACTACTACAATATATAAAAAAGACATCATCATTGCGTACTATATTACAACGTTAGAACTTGCTTATTGATCAGTAAAAATATTGTAATATTTTTGCAAGCTCCATTGATAATAAATCACACAGTCTTCCTGTACCACGGAATCAGACATACGAACATGAAAATTTGTTTCATGCGGGTGATATTTCACTGTTCTGAACTACATACCTATTTGGTGAATACGATCTTTCAAAAACACCAGCGCACATTGCCACAATAGGGGCGCCAGTTATACGTTTGTATATTTTACGTTTGTCGACTACACCTGATTGAACATGTGCAGTTTACAAAACAGCGATGTCTATTCTTCTACTGATTGTACGTAAACTCGTGTGATTTTAAGATTTCCTTCAACTTTAAATATACTTAAAAGAAATGAAGTACATTTGCATTTACTTAAAATACACTGAATTTCAATTATAATTTGGAAATTTTTTTAACACGCGTGAGTATTACATTACTTATAACCTAGAGCAGTGGTTGTCCGGCATGGATGTTTCGCGGACCCCTTGTGAACCGGTGAAAGTAATGAGGGACGCCATGCAGTGAGAGAAAATGTGGAGGGAGGGCTTGCCTTCACATAACACGCAGCGTGAAATAGAAGCCTTTTATTTCTATTTGACAAAGAATGGTCAAACGAAAGTGCCACGTCAATTCTATAACAACAGCTTGTCAATAAGTTCAGTGAGTGCATGCAGAAAAATAGCAGCAATCTATTCCGTACAGCCGTTAAGACCATTCAGCCATCTCCTACCCACGCGCCACAACAGCTTTTTCGCTGTGTTTACTCACTACTAGGACGCCAGTTCCACGCTCTTATAGCCATCGATCACAGCGACGAGGTGACGACTTTGTCATAGGCAAAGCTTACGCTTCATCGGACTCCAAGGGCTAGCGATATCTCTGACAAACAGCTATTACACTTGTCTGTTAATCCCCAGCCCCACGCACACCACCCCACAACGCTTTTTTTATTCTTTTTTTATCTTTGTTCTCCCTGCCTGTTCTTCCATGCTTCTTTTTCCTGGACCGTTTTGAAAGCCCTAAGATTTTGGCTGTGCTGAGTACGGATCTAATGGCTTTCCGAGTCCGAAGTGCATTCCTGAGTTTTTCGTGAGCGCGGCCAACACGCTGTCATCCTCATCGTTGGCTCAGCGGCTCCAATGATACACAATATGCTATCAGATCGCTTGGATTTGCTGAAGACTTCCGTATTAATTGAAGTCAGTGGCCTAACTTATTCATACTGGGTGAGTCACTACTACAGCAGTACGTTTAGTTCGCACTAATGTTTTGTTTTGCTCTTTGTGTTCATTGCGAAGTGGTCACATTACTTCTGCATGTTTTGTTATTTCTGTATCATTCGGTTATATTTTATTTTCCTTTCTTATTTTGATATCTTACTTCTGTTTCCTTCTCCCGATAGAATCGGCAGGCGTTCCGCCTATCTTGGCGGCAGTTGTCGGGCCTACTCCCTTCATATTTTTTTATTTGCGCATATATTTACGAGTATATGTTTGCATATCAACTTATTCAATCATTTATTTATCTTGCCCAGGAACAACCATAGGCCTTCATGTAGTAGTAGTAAATAATAATAATAATAATAATAATAATAATGATAATAATAATAATAATAATAATAATAATAATAATATTGCATATCACACTGGGACATCTATTCGTTTTATTATATTCCTATCATCTAAAATTCTCAACAGTTTTTTTTCAAATTTACTCATTTCTCGCGCTTTGAAGAAAAGGCAAAAAAATAGGATGCTTACAAAAGTGTTTGGCATTCCACGATAATATGAATGTTGGAAATAGCTCATTGCATTGGACGTTTGTATAACTCTGACGCAGACGTATTCATTTGTTTTATTGCAACCTACAATACAGCAGAACATTTTTCTTTTTTTTTTTCTGAGCACTGGTTCGCTAACACGTAAAAAAAAAAGGGAAAGGAAAAGGAGAAGGAGTACCAGGCTACGAGATATTTTCTAACGCGAAGGACCTGCTCGGTTGGCATTGCTGACAACGTCCGTTTAGCACCGGTAAATTGAGGCAAGTGTGTAGCGGGAGCAGCTGCAGGGCGCAGACCGAGACATGGGCGTACTCAAAGGAGGAAGCATAAATCCGGGCATTTTGTTCTCGGGGGCGGACGTGATTACATTTATGGGCTTCGCTCATGGCGGGGGGGAGGGACCCGTGTACGACGTGCCACACAAATTGCGCTTCGCAGCTCGCATCCGCCCGTGTCTTGAAATGGTTTGTTTCTATGACTAATAGGATGAACGAAACGCTTACTGTCTGCCCCTCACATTATATATTATGCTTGCTCGTTTACTACATGTGTACACACATTAGCTCGACAAGCACCTGTTTTCATCAAAAGGCAGAAAGAAAAAAAGATGATGACTGACTAGTCTAGTAGTGATGTGGATGTTAACGAGACTGCCGTGTTTGTACTTGTGCTTTTGGAAAGCGCCATGATCCGGTCGTATGGTTTGTGCATCTATAAAACAAGCAGCCCTCAGTCCCCAGCGGCTGCGAAGCAACTGACCAAGGCGGCGGTCAGACCTGCGACGCAGCGGAGGGTGCTAAGAATCTCTGGGTCCGGACAGGCCGCCATTGGAATCTGAACTTGGCTACGTTTAACGCCAGAACTTTATCTAGCGAGGCGAGTCTAGCTGTACTATTCGAGGAATTAGAGGGTGTTAAATGGGATGTAATAGGGCTCAGTGAGGTTAGGAGGACACATGAGGCTTATACAGTGCTGAAGAACGGACACGTCCTATGCTATCGTGGCTTAGCTGACAGAAGAGAACTAGGGGTGGGGTTCCTTATTCATAAAAATATAGCTGGTAATATAGAGGAATACTATAGCATTAATGAGAGGGTGGCATGTATCGTAATTAAGTTTAATAAGAGGTACAAGATGAAGGTGGTACAGGCCCACGCGCCTACATCAAGCCATGATGATCAACTGGTTGAACGCTTCTACGAAGACGTAGAATCAGCAATGAGTAAGGTAAAGACACAGTATACTGTACTGATGGGCGACTTTAATGCAAAGGTAGGCAAGAAGCAGGCTGGAGATCATGCAGTTGGGGAATATGGCATCGGCTCTAGAAACGCCAGAGGGGAGTTACTAGTAGAATTCGCAGAACGCAACAGTTTACGGATCTTGAATACCTTCTACAGAAAACGGGCTACTCGTAAGTGGACGTGGAGGAGTCCTAATGGCGAAACTAAAAATGAAATAGACTTCATAATGTGTGCCCACCCGGGCATTGTACAGGATGTGGAAGTAGTTAACAAGATCCGATGCAGTGACCACAGAATGGTAAGATCTAGAATTCACCTAGACTTGAGGAAGGAACGGCAGAAACTGATACGCAAGAAGCCGATTAATGAACTAGCTCTGAGAGGGAAAGTACAGGAATTCAGAGTTTCACTTCAGAATAGGTACGCGGCTTTAACCGAGGAAACCAACCTTAGCGTTGACGCAATGAATGATAATCTGACTAGTATCATTAAGGAGTGTGCAGTGGAAGTCGGGGGGTACAGTCGTTAGACAGGACACTGGTAAGCTATCCCAAGAGACGAAAAACCTTATTAAGAAACGTCAAACCATGAAAGCCTCAAATGCAACAGACAAAATAGAGCTGGCGGAGCTTTCCAAGTTAATCAATAGGCGTAAAGTAGCCGACATAAGAAAGTATAATATCGAGAGAATTGAGCATGCTATTAAGAACGGAAGAAGCCTCAAATCTATGAAGAGAAAACTGTGCATAGGCAAAAATCAGATGTATGCATTAAGAGACAAGGAAGGCAAGGTCACAACCAATATGGATAGAATAGTTGAGGTGGCGGAAGAGTTCTACAGAGATCTGTACAGCAGCCGAGACAGTCAGGATGATAACGTAAGAAGCAGTAATAGCCCAGAGGAATCTGACATCCCACCAGTATTGACAGGAGAAGTAAAGAAAGCCCTAAAGGGAATGCAAAGAGGCAAAGCCGCTGGTGAGGATCAGGTAACATCAGACCTGTTGAAAGACGGTGGAGAGATTGTGTTAGAGAAACTGGCCACCCTGTATACGAAGTGTCTCTCTACGGGGACGATACCAGATTCTTGGAAGAACGCCAACATCATCTTGATCCATAAGAAAGGGGACGTCAAGGACCTGAAAAACTACAGGCCCATCAGCTTACTGTCCGTTGTCTACAAGCTATTTACAAAAGTAATTGCTAACAGAATTAATACGACATTAGAGTTCAATCAACCAAAGGACCAGGCAGGATTTCGTACAGGCTTCTCAACAACAGACCATATTCATACTATCAATCAGGTGATAGAGAAATGCTCGGAATACAACCAACCCCTATACATAGCCTTCATAGATTACGAGAAGGCATTTGATTCGGTGGAGACATCAGCAGTCATTCAGGCACTGCGGAACCAGGGCATCGACGAAGCCTATATAAACATAATGGAAGAAATCTACAGCGGATCCACAGCCACTATAGTACTCCATAAAGAAAGCGACAGAATCCCAATAAAGAAGGGCGTACGGCAGGGAGACACGATCTCTCCAATGCTATTCACCGCGTGTTTACAGGAGGTTTTCAGGGCCCTAGATTGGGAAGAGTTAGGGATAAGAGTTAATGGAGAGTATCTCAGTAACCTGCGATTCGCTGATGACATTGCATTGATGAGTAACGCGGGAGACGAATTACAGCTTATGATTACTGAACTGGATACGGAAAGTAGAAGAGTAGGTTTGAAAATTAATATGCATAAAACTAAAGTAATGTGGAACAATCTTGGCACAGAACAGCGCTTTGCAATAGGTGGCGAGACACTGGAAGTTGTAAAGGAGTACGTCTACTTAGGACAGGTAGTAACCGCGGAGCCGAACCATGAGAGTGAAATAACTAGAAGAATAAGGATGGGATGGAGCACATTCGGCAAGCATTATCAAATCATGAATGGTAGTCTACCACTATCCCTCAAGAGGAAGGTATATAACAGCTGCATCTTACCGGTACTTACCTACGGAGCAGAAACCTGGAGACTTACAAAGAGGGTTCAACTTAAACTGAGGACGACGCAGCGAGCGATGGAAAGGAAAATGATAGATGTAACCTTAAGAGACAGGAAGAGAGCAGAGTGGGTCAGGGAACAAACGGGGGGTTAAGGATATCATAGTTGAAATCAAGAAGAAGAAATGGATATGGGCCGGGCACGTAGCACGTCGGCAGGATAACCGCTGGTCATTAAGGGTAACTGACTGGATTCCAAGAGATGGCAAACGCGTCAGGGGGGAGACAGAAAATTAGGTGGGTAGATGAGATTAAGAAGTTTGCAGGTATAACGTGGCAGCAGAAAGCACAGGACCGGGTTGATTGGCGAAACATGGGAGAGGCCTTTGCCCTGCAGTGGGCGTAGACAGGCTGATGATGATGATGATGATGAAAACAAGCAGTTCTCAATATATCGGCGTCTGCCGATTATGACGAGGAATTTCTGCCATGTCGAGTTCTTGCTAACGAGTATGATTGATTTCGAACATCGCGATAGCGACATCAACAATCTGTTGACAAGGTGAGATGAAGCACATGAGCGATTCCCCCTCGTTCGCTGAAGCCGTAAGAGTAAGAGTTGAGCACGGCATACAGTGGGCACCTGAAGACTGAACACCGGGAGAAAAATTCACCGAGAATTACGTTACTCCCTAATACGAATCCTGAGCGTAGCTTCATGTTGGGGCAACGTCAACTGTGTTTGAAGTTTTTGCTATCTGCAGCTGTAGCAATGCAACGTTCGTTATATATTGACAAAGACACGTCTAACGCTGGAGCGCTACGCACGCCACTCTGTGCATTACATGCGTCGTGAACCGAGCGAAACGCCGACAGCCCCGTTCCGACAAGCGAAGCCAGCCGCAGTTCAGGTGCCAACTCTGCCTGCGTATTAGCTGCGATCAAGAGGCCAGTGCGCGTGACGGAGGAAGAAAGCGAGGACAAAGACCAGTGGCAAGTGATATCGATAGACTCCGCGTTCACTCTCTTTCGTCCTCGTTCGCCATATTGGTTACGCCGACGACAGCGCCAACGGCGACGCCTTAATGGAGGAACGGATGCC
>JALIZH010016989.1:0-41586 GCA_030522465.1 Rhipicephalus appendiculatus
GGCACCATAACCACTGCTCCACCGGGGCGGACAAGGCACTCGAGTCAGCGGGCTCTGTATACAACATGGGATTACAAGTAACACTATTTTTCACTGTATTAATGAAAACTAACAGACAGTAATGGCAAGGAAAGTATAGGGGATGTTATTCGTAGTCAATGTAGTGTAAATGTGAAGAAAGAAAAGTGGACGAAAAGTTAACTTGTCGCGGGCAGGGACCGAACCTGCGACCTTCGGATAACGCATCCGATGCTCTACGGACGCGTTATTCGAAGGTCGCAGGTTCGGTCTCTGCCCGCGGCAAGTTATCTTTTCGTCCGCCTTTCTTTTCTTCACATTTACATTACATTTACTACAATAACATCCCCTATACTTTCCTTCGCATTACTGTCTGTTAGTTCTCATTAATAGTGTGTCTAACAAAGAAAAACGACCAATTAAAATTTTCACTTTTTTCCTTCTATTTTTCACTGTGCAATTCTCTGGCTTCCCTGTCATGCCTCCTAATTTTCTATTTGAAGTGCGCCATAAGTAGAATGTGTATGTGTATTTATGGGGATGTAGGCAGTCCAAGCATCTCAATCGTATATTAGGATAGCCGGCTTTAGTATAACCTGCCTTCCCATACCTGTGCGAATATTAAACTATACAAGCAGTGACATGGTTGCGTAAAATATGTCACAATTAGCAGTTGCCCATCAAGCGTATCTGCATCGCTTATAACTTCGCAAGAAGTCCGTGACAACGCCTCCTCTATGGAGGTTGCCCTCTCTATAGCCTTCAAGGATTCCATCAAGTCATGCTCTCCGTGTAAACCAAATAGCGGTGCTCGGCAGCAGCCAGCATAGCGTTCGAAATCCAGCTTATTTATAAAGGGCGCCAGTAGTTTTTGAGAGGGGCTAATAGCCGAAGAACATCAATGACGAGGAACAAACGAATCCTACGAGAGCAGTGTTCGGCAGTTGGGCTACAAACGAAGCGCAGCCTCGTTAAGGGACACGAGCAGCAACAATCTTGATAACATTGCTGTGACATCTAAACCATTCTGGCATGTGCCTGAAGGGCAGGAACGCCATTTCATAGACCGAAATGGTTCGTGTCAACATTCTGCGGCCTAACACAACGAAGAGCTATAGAATAGGTGAACTCCAAATGATTTCATACACTAAAAAAAAAACTAACTAACCCAACTTTGTATGCTTTGTGAATTATTTTTACGCCTGCCCTATAGCGCTCCGCCACTTAGCGATTTCTATCGGAAAAGACTCCCAAGATATTAGACATAATGAACCGCACACCTGAAACGTACATTGAGAAGAAAGCTGGATAATGACCAGCAGATTTCACGGTCGAGAACAGGCCCGCAGCCAGGGGGGGGGGGGGTGTCCGAGGGGCCCCACCCCTACCCCCCGAAGTTTTGATGGAGGAGGGTGTTTTACCGAAAATAACTAATGAAAATAGGTGGTTCTACCAAGCCTTCAGCAAGTGACCCCCCCCCCCCCCCCCCCCGAAAAAAGAACTCCTGGCTACGGGCCTGCTCGAGAGTTTCTACTCACGGAACGAGGCTTTCAAGTCATCACCTCAAACAGGCATCGATCAACCTGTCGCAGAGGAACATACTGTATTCAGGGAAAGCGATATCACACAGTTACAAACGCTTCTGGCGTACTAAAAACTAATTGAATTCAAACGGGGGGGTGAGCCTTACTTCCCCTGTCTTAATTTTTTCTTTTCCTTGTTCTTCCTGTTACTACTACTGTTATTATTACCAGTAGCAGTAGAAATAGTTGTAGTAGGAGAAGCAACAGTATTAGTAGTAGTAGTAGTAGTAGAACTACAAGCAGTAGTAGCACCTGTAGTAGTAGTAGTAGGAGGAGGAGGAGGAGGTGAAGGAGGAGTAGTAGTAGGAGTAGTAGTAATAGTAGTATTAGTAATAGCCCGCCGCCGTCAACAGTAGCAGTAACTTTAAGCGGGATGCTCTCCTCCTTTACGCTTTCTCCTTTTTTGTGATACACGAGGCGAATATATTGCGCTCGGTCACTTCACTTCGTCCCATCCCACGCTGGATGCGGTTGCCTTGACAACGGCGACCGGAGAGAGCTCCGTCTCCGAGCAGCCGATCGCCCACCTCCTCTGGCTTCATCCTGTTGCTCGGCGGTGCGGCCGCCATTACGATGCCTCCCTCGCTGTCTTCTCGCCCACTTCCATCAGTGCTGCTTCTTTACGGCCTCCGGTTTCTTCGTTGCCCGTCCCGCTGAGGCTGCGCCGTCTTTTGTGTTGGCATATTGCCTTCGGACGCCTTAACTCGCCGAAGCGCGCGCCAGTGCTTAGCTGAGCGAGAGCTCAGCCACGAATTCACGTCAAAAAAGCTGAGAAACTTTCTTAACAGCGCTCCTTTATCGGGTGGACATGCGAAACGAATCTTGATTTTCTTTTTCTTTCTTTTTTTTAGTCGGAAGCGTGGTCGTGCGCGTTCTCCTAATCAAGGTACGCTTGAAAGATAATTAACGAAGCTACTGGATTGACATTCGCGCTTCTTTTTTTTGCAGTCTTCGTTTCCCGGCTCCAGATCTTTTTTTTTTTTTTTATTCACATGATTTTTCATTTCTTTCCGTCTTTCTGTCGCGTATACTTTCGCGCTGTTTCACTCTCTTTGTTGCTGGCTTTCTTGCTTCCTACCGTTTCCAGCCCAGGGAATGTGAATCTAGAATCATACAGAAAGCAAGAAACGTGTCTATGATTTCGAAGGAAGACAAAATCAAGGAAAAACAAAACTGGCGTCCGCTTTGCACGTACCTCGGATTTTCTCACTACGCCAGTCTACCCCAACCTAGCCTTAATTGCGCGAATTCACTTCTTTTACCGCATTTTAGCAAAATTATTGGTAATATGACCCATATTCATCGCCATTCTTCGTTCCTTCTGGTCTTCTATTAGTGACGCTAAAGTGTCTCTAACATACGTATTGCGAATGGAATGCTTTCCTTATGGAGCAACAGAACTCGGTGGTCGGTGAAGCAGTTAGAATAAACGGCTGCGACTGATGCAGACGCTTTATCTATACATAAGCTGACGGGGAGCACTCAATATTCAGACTTCGTAAATGGTGCTCACACTTATACGCGTCTTTTTTTTTTTTTTTTTTTTATCTGGTTAAGTTATAAAAAAAGAATGACAACACTTCTGTAACGCCAGTTCCTTCCGCGTCTTCCCCGTACTGCTGCGTTTTTTTTTTTTTTTGTAACCTTACGTGCTAGTTTAGTGGATATGGTCTCGAAGTTTAGGAAGTTATCGAGGCAGTATTTCGATGGGGTATCAACGCAACAACTTTTGCGTACCTGCAACAAGGTGCGTGTGAAATAAATGCAGGGGCAAAAATTAATCCACGATGATTCCAAACCGAAACGTCTGCTTCCACATCAGCTCTGTCTGGGAAAAAAATCGACACTGAAAATCAAACTGAAACAGGTCTGACTTCCACATCAGCTTTGTCTGGGAAAAAAAATCAAGTCATTCGGCCACAAAGCGTACGTTCTTCTGCCTATATTAACGGCGGGCCTTTTATATACACCACTTACCGCAGGCGGTTCTCGAAGCTCGGTGGCATTTCAGCGTGTTCTCGTTATCACTAGCGAGATGGCGCGTAGGACGCGAAGGGCGCGCTTTAAAGGTCGTCGCCCCGCTCGTTGTGATGAGCGCATGCCTCCTACATATACCATCTGTACTTTGCCCTACAGGGCCGGGGTGATGGAGGTGGTTTTTACGTCTTCTGCTTTCCCCACAAAGTTTCCCTTGACATTACAGAGCGCACGAAGGTCACTTCGCTCGCTGCAACGGCCGCTTTTGCAAAAGGAGCGCGCTGCTCAAACGTAAAGAAGTAACAACAGCGGCGGTTGTTAGATCGGGTTCGTCCTGTGTATACTCATGCGTTCGTTTCGTGCGTCCTCCTTTGTGTTTGAGCAGCGCGCTTCAAGTGCTGAGCTGTGGCAGTTGGTAGTTTGCGCTTGTCATGTGTGTGTTCTTTTGGTGCGCCCTTTGTGCTTTGGCAGCGCAGGGCAAGTTTTGAATCTGCTTACCATTTTTCGCGTGACATTCCAATTTGTGACTATCGCGTTGATTACTTCTCCCTGGTGGCGAAACTGTCATTTTTTTATGTGCTTGTTGATGTGATCTTTGCACGCTGTCCAGGAATACGCTGGGTCCATGCAAGCATGAATAATTTCAGCTGCCACAGCGGTCAAATCATGATCATGGGCGTTAATCGGCGGGATGGAGATGTGCCACTGCAGGCATCCACGTGGGTGCATCCACGTCAAATGATAGCTGCCAAACACCAATAGACAGCGTACAATCTCTCATATGTTAATGCACAATAAACGCGCAACTTCCTCTGTGAAGACACGTTTCCCTTTCGTGTCATACCGTTTCCTATGAGCGAGGGATCGGCCATGTTTTATTTACAGCAGAGCTGTTTTATTGGAGGTTAGCCGTGTGTCGCAGGTAAAAAGTTATCGTCATCATGAACCGGCACGGGCTTTCTTCTTCATGGTCGTCTTCTGCACCACTCCCAGATCACGTGTTCCCATTTCTCCGGCTAGGGGAGGCCTGTGTTTGCGCTGTGAACGCCGATATGTGTGTGCGTGTATGACTTGTTCTCTCCCTCTTTTTTCTTTCTCTCTTTTTTTCTCCCCTTCCCCCTCCACCCCGCGTCGGGTAGCAAACCGGGTACAACCTGGTTAACCTCCCTGCCTTTCCTTTGCGTCTCTCTCTCTCTCTGACTGACGAGATAACGAGTGCAGAGAGGAAGAGAGAAATAGCGAGAGAAAAAGAGATAGAAAGCGAACTAAACAGAAATAAAGATTTGCCCTCGCCAAGACATTTTTTTTTTTTTTTGCGAGAGCAAGCATAGCCATGTGCAATATATTATAGCAAGGAGTGGGAAATAAAGAGGTGAGCGGGTAAAAGCCTAGCCAAAACAGGACCAGTTAGGAGCCCACCAGCTCTGCGGTGACCCAGCCTTGCGCGACTTCGTGCAAGCTGCGCTAGTTGTTGTTTTTTTTAATCATGTTTCCATGGTAGTTCTTATTTTGTCGGGGCGCTGCAATTTCTATTTTATCTTTTATATAAAACGATGCCCCGGACCTCCATCACCTTTAATCATGAAGCAAACCCGGATTTCTGACAGCGAAGTACAACTTGCAGCACCTGAAGTGAATACACTTCAGGTACGTGCTTGAAGAGCTCAACATTAATGATTATATTCATGCATGCGCAGACACTTAAGGATGTCAAGCGTTGCAAGTTAAAATATTAATACTTCAAGTCAGTGTGAACAGACATGGGAACGATGGGTTAAATGCTCGATCTTGTGAGCAAAGCAGCTGGAACCAAACACACGAAGCCGTTTGTTGGTAAGTGCATTTCGCCCCCACCTGTTGAATTCGCTTGTAATACGTCCGGCATCGAGATTGGCTGTTGGATGGATGGATGCAAAACCTTACTGAAAATAATCCTGAGGTGCCCGAATAGCACTTCTTTTTTTCCTGTGAACGTTCCTATATCCTAACGTAAAACGCTTTTCAAAAAAGCGGCCCCGTACTTTCTAACATTTTGTATAGTTTGTCATTGTCCGCGTAACGGTTTTCACGTAGCCATGCATAAGAAACAACTGATCCAACCACAATGTGCATTTTTGAGTTCTTGGCGTTACCTGTTTTCAAGTCAGCTGTCGTGCCGAAAAACGTTTTATGCGTAATCTCGGCCAACGTGAGGCTTCGCATTATACTTCCATCAATGTGCTCGCCTTCTTTTTTAACAATGCCTAACGTTTTTCATTTTTCTTTGTACTACTTCAAAACTCTGTTCCTTCAAATGGGTTCCTTTTTTTAAAAAACCCTTAATGCTATGTCTTATTTATTCATATTTGGTTCTTTATACTACTGTTCAACTGTATTCCTTCAAATGAATTCTTTTTTTCTCTTCTTAATGCTATGTCTTATTTATTTATATCTGGTCAAAGTTTCTTCTCGACCGTTGCTATATGGACGGGAAGTGGCCTCTAGTATTGTGTGCACGGTGCAGGCAGTTCCTATTCTTCTTGTGGTTGTCAAGGCTATTTCACGTCTCGGCGTATTTCGATCTGTCTTGCATTTTTTACCGTTCTCCTTGTCGGCTCAATATTTGAAAGCTGGTGCTGCGTATCTCAATGTTTTTAACAACGCTAGATGCCTCGAGGGTACGCTTTGGCGTCTTTTTTATGTACTCTGCAAAGTGGAAGCGTGGGGTTTTCCGATAATGGACGCCAAAGTTGGACGTTAGAATAGTAATATCAAAACGGTCGTTTTAAGGCGGTAATGCGTTTTCTTGGTTATTGTTACGAGCGGAATACGCCTACAGTACTTATATATGCACAGTTGTACAGAGAAACACTTCCCAAATGCCGGTAAAGTATTAAAACCATTTAAGAATATTCAAGCAGATGGATTCCCGCCTTAGTTTCATCCACGAGTCCCACAACCGGCTGCCCTTACACTGCAATGCAGTTTCAAGTTTACATTTTTTAAATTCAATGGCAATGCGAAGGCTTGAACCGCCTGTAGAATTCGTCGCGCTTAAAGAAACACGGTTTTTGATTGGTGTTTCGGCTGAGCTCTCATGCGAAAACATAGTTTACTTTGCTGAACTGTTTCTCAGAAATGGCCTGGCACCTAACCATGGCAACGGCCTTCCCTCGCTTTGTGGCTTTTGTGAAAAGTAGCCCGATAAATCCAAACTGTTTCGTTTCATCATTGTGGCACATTCACGAGTCAGGTGGGGCTCAGACAAAACTGCGTGGTGCTACTTCCGTCGTCATCGTTGCTGCTGTTATTGTTGCACTATACACAAAAGCGTGCAACAAAAGCACGTTACGCCGTTTGGATACACATTGTTTAAACATACGACAAACAGTAATATCCATAATACGGCGCGTATTAAAACCACTGCACTGTATTTACATAAAAAGAAAAGAAATACACTGCGAGAAAACAAGCAAAGTTTAAGCATAAGTACTACATACGAGCTTTTCTTTCGTGGCACCTTTAAAACGAGTAACAGTAAAGAAAATAATTTTTTGTTGATTGAAATTTAACAAATGAAAGACGACGGACAGCGCTTGTCTAATCGAAATATTGCTACGTAGTAATATGTCTAATCTATTGTCTAATCTATTGTTACGTAGTAATATGTCTAATCGACATATTACTACGTTTACAAACAGCAGGTGTCCGCCGCGGTGGTGTAGCGGCTACGGTGCTCGGCTGCTGACCCAAAGGTCGCGGGTTCGATCCCGGCCGCGGCGGTCGCATTTCGATGGAGGCGAAATGCTAGAGGCCCGTGTACTGTGCGATGTCACTGCACGTTAAAGAACACCAGATGGTCGAAATTTCCGGAGCCCTCCACTACGGCGTCCCTCATAAATCATATGGTGGTTTTGGGACGTTAAACTCCAAATATTATTATTATTACAAACAGCAGGTGAAAGTAGTTTACGCATTCTAGGGGCTTCAACTCGCCTTTGTGAGAAATCCTAATCGTTATGCTTTTTTTTTTTTTTTGCGTTAAAAGTCTGACAGAGTTCGCAATTTCTTAAGCGTGTCATTCGTGATTGCCTTAAAACAAAAATTAGTAACGCTAAGAAAAAGAATCATTGAAATGAATAATTAAAGTGCGGTAAAAATATCAGGAAATTGAACATTGTCGCTATATTTAACCATTTCAAAGAACACATGCTCGATTTTTTTAGAAAGACGTGATATGATGGAAATAATAGGAAGTGACGTACAGTAGCGACGAATATGTTATAACCTTGTGCGATATTTGTATTCATCTGTTTTGGTTAGCAGCTTACTATGCTTTTTTTATTGTTGCTTGTATTTTTATTTGTATTTAATAATTGATTTCATGGCAGTATTCGTTAGTTCAACTTAATAACTAATAATAGAAATGGCTAATGTAATTTTCTATAATGTTTTCGCATGCAGTATTCTATATCTGAATAAAACATGTGCTTGTAAACTTTAATGTGCCTTCACTACAGGCGACGCTTAGCGCCATTCACCGGACCAGCATTCACTGAAACCTTTTCTTTATGGGCCGTGCTGCTCAAAGTATGAAATGCGTCACCTTAGGGCTAAGTGGTGCCAGTACTTTGGTTTCCATCGTCTCCAGTTCGTGTGATATCAGCGTAATGCTGGCTGGCACACTTGCACCAGAGCCAACATCATCTTAATCAGCCACATTCGTAAACACGTGCCGCTGTTCTCTCGAACATGTGGGAAAACCAGCGAACTGTTGCACTAAATGTTTCGATGACGTGCTCTATTCCCTGAGCACTGCCACACTAGGGAGCAATACGAGAGGGTGCACTGAAATTTCTCTCTCCGCACGGAGCGACTACGTGCAGGAAATCAGAGTTATGTTCGGTTCAGCGCTCTTCATTGTCCTCTCGTTACGTCCTTGCCTGTTTATTGCTCGGCAGTATTTTGATGAAATACTGACCAACTCACTAATTAAATTTCTACTTTTAAAGGTCAGATATCATCTATACGCAATTGGCAAGTGAAAAAGTGTTCTACTATTAAATCATGAAGTGAAAAAGCATATCTCTTGCAATTCAATATGTCGCATTCATATCGGTATAATAAAGTAATCGCTCAATAAACACGAATTCTCTGTTTCCCCTCATATTGCTCATGGCTGTTCAGCTGAAGGCAGTGATAACTTGAAAATGAAAAAAAAAAAATGATTAAGGCAGCTTCGCACTAGGAGTGCCAAGCCTGTATGAAGTGCGGAGTTGGGCATCCTTTGTTTCTCTTCAGGTTTTCTTTTTTCTTTTCTTCTCTCTTTCTTTCTTTTTTTCTCTTTTTTTTCGTTTTTTTGTGTCTTTTTTCTCTACTTATTTATATTTATTTCTTCCTCTCTTTACCTATTCTTTTCTCTTTCGTGCTCTTTCTATCTTCCTTCCGATTGTTTCCCTTTCTCCATCTTTCTATTTCGCGCTTGATTCCTCTTTTCTTTTTATACCTGGTTTTGCCTGCGTTCCGCCAAGCGACGACTGCATACGACAGCACAGGCCCCTAAAGTGCTCCGCACTTATCATCATCAAGGCGCTCGAAGAAGAAGAGGAAGAAGAATTCTCCTTTGCGCGAGCGCGTGCTCAATATGCATGCTATTCGTGGTTTTGCCTGCGTTACACCAAGCGACGACGACAGCGTACGATTACAGCATACGACAATCCGTCACCCTAAAGTGCTCTGCACTTAATAAAACATGGCGGATCCTTCCGTCATAGCAATCGGTATAACGCGAAAGTGAAACGTGCCTTCCCAGAGGTAACTGAGCGTTTATTGTGCCTTAATCGATGAGAGCTTGTACAATATCTATTGGTGTTTGCCAGCTATAGCGCTGTTGGACGTGGATGCACCCACTTTGACGCCTATAGTGGTACATCTCCATCCCGACGACTAACGCCCATGTTCATGATTTAAACGTTGTGGCAGCTGAAATTGTTAACATATACCTGGAGACAGCTTATCGTGAGCTCCGCGCAAAGATGGCATCAACAAGTACATAAAAAAAGTCACAGTATCGCCACAAGGACGAAGCAATTAATGCGATAGGTGGCAAATTGGAATGCCACGCGAAGAACGGCAAGCAGCTTAAAAGTTGCAGCGCGCTCCTCAAGAAAGGACGCACCAAAAGAACACACACAGGGGTGCTATTCTGGACTTCCGCCATTTTCTGTCAAATTTGACGTAGGCGTGACGTGTACACAATGGTGACGCAAACGCATGAACTGCTTGCGAAACGTGACGTAAAGGCGACATGAAATACAAAGAAACGTGCAATTAAGTAACACTTTGTCTCTTTAATTGAAAACGCAACAACAATAAAATAAAACGAAAGTGAAGCGTGCGGCTTTAAAGTCGTAAAGCAGACGATATCGTCTGCAATTTAGGGCAGCCATAGCAACTTTTCTAGCCACTAAGCGAACCAGTCAAGCCAGCGTCGACATTGCGTGCATCGTTATTTTGTGGGGTGTTTTGTTTGTTGCGGCATTGACTGAGCGCCGAACAGTGGGCCGCGATGTTGGATTTTATTACTGATCGTCCCCATAACTGGAGGGCGACTTGCTGCCGCTGGTACGACGGGAGCTGTGACAGACGCTGACAGAGCGCCTTTACGACTGGGCCCCAGCAGAAGGCCGTCGCCGGTGAAGGAAAGTGGTGGCAGCGTGATCCCGAGGTGGGGAATCGCAGCGCAATCAGGTAAGCTTGCGTTTCAATTGGGTGGTCTTGACGTTTCAGCTATGCACGTGCTTATTGCAGGAGAACAGGCGGAGATGCGTTTGATTTGGCGACGCCGGCATCATTACAGTTGTGCACGTCGGCTCCGTGTTCCCAAGGCCTGTGGCGTCCAAAGGCGCTGCCGATAGTGGAGATAAGGAGCTGCACAGCATTGCAAGTATTGATAATGCCCCTTCTGTTTCTTCTGTCTTTTTTGTTGTGGCGGCGGTTCAGTGCCCAGTTTATTTGAAGTAATGTGCCAACTAGCCCTACAGCGAGTCGTGCTCTTTATGTCTACGATGTGGGAACTATGATCCTGAACTGTCGTGATTATTGAGATGGTGTTATATGTTTTGATAAGGATGCTTACGGACTACTGCAAAATAAATTACAATCGTGTAAATATACAGACGTACGTGCAATAAGAGCTAAGTTTCAGGACCTCATGTAATGCACGATCAATTCAATCTGAAAGATATGGTCTTGAGGCGAATCTTGCTTACAACACACGAATAAGAAGTGTATAACGGCCTCAGATAAAGAAAAGGGATTGCATTTTACGCAGTTGATGTTACTTTGCACTGGTAGCACTAAGAAATTTACAAACTGCATGCAAAGAAAGGTCGTTTTTGTACATGTACTTCTTTCAAAACTGGCTGGCACAATATTAGACGCATCCTTTGTTGTTGGCAGCAGTGAATGATGAGACAATGATGTAAACAATGAGACAACTTGACGGCTTTTTATTATTGCAAAGACAGACCATAACATTGCTGTTCAAGAGCTATAAAAAATCAAGGCGATTTCGTCAAAGCACTTGGAAAATCATTACAGAAGAAAGTAAATTGCCTCGCAGCATATTCTAAAATATTACACATTACTCTTGCATGTAAACTTTTTTAGTGCACGAGAGAAACCAGGACAGAAAGGAATGACACAGCACTCTGTCCGCGTCACCGCTTTCTGTACTGGTTCGTTTTGTGCACTCTAAATATTTACATAGATTTCCAATAGGAGCAAGCTTGTGCTCTTGCATGTTGGAGTGGCTACTAAATGAATAGAGCTTTTGTGCAGCACCTGTGAGATTCCTACAGCCATCATATGTAATAGAAAGTCTTTCACTGGGTTCGCATAGTGAATAAAGTGCTGGAAACAACGCTTTGGAATGAAGTTTGAGGTTGCATGCGCCGGTATAAAATAACGCGGGCTTTTTCCAGAGTTACTATGGCCTCAAGAAACTAGTCCTATGATGATTCGCCAGAGATGAGCATGTTTTTGCTTAACTGCCCGGTACAATTAGCATGCTCTCAACGAAAGGACACAACGAAGCTTTTGTCAGAATAAAATTTCTGCAAGAACACACGTAGATGTGATAGGTATCAGATGAAACACAAGGCAAGCGGCCACCTTGCCGTGAACAAGGAAACAGCTTTTGTCAGTGTGAAATTCCTGCTGAACACAAGTACAGGTGATAGGCACAGGATCGAACACAATGCAAGTGGCTACTTTGCTTTGAGAAAAAAAAAGAGCTTCTTCTGTTTCATGTTTATGTGCAGATCTCGCAGGAATATAAGCCTGTCACATGCAAGGGTGCCCAGCTGTGAACCGCTGCAGAAGGTGGTCCCGCCTACTGTTGCCGGATCGTCGCTATTGCTGTAAAAGTCAGCATCTTCTCATTCAGGATCAGTGCCAGGGATGTTGTCTGACTCGGACAGCTGCTGCCGAACACCGAGGTTGTGAAGCACCACGCAAACTGCGACGATCTTCGACGTGCAGAGTGGGCCATAGTAGCGCTCTGTACCTCTGCACGCACCGAAAGTGGACCGTGAGGACTCCAATGCACTGTTCCACGACACATCACAGTGATCAGTGGGTGCGGTTGAATCGGGCAGGAGGGGATCCCGCAGGATGTACTCCAGGGTTGGGGACAAGCAGCCAAGGTTGCAGAGGTTATGCACAGAGTCCTGCGCAGGACAGTGTTCTGATTAGCATAATATAAATATACACTTGAATATGTACCATACCTCTCTCACTTCTTTTAAAAGGTACTGTGTCAGCGATATGTATTGCCTTTTCATTTTTCTGCAGATAGACATATTCACAAAATTGCTTGTCTGGTTGGACTTAGCTTGTATTTGCGCGGTACATATACGGAAGAAACACGACACAGACGTAAAGGGAAAGAAAGGTGGGCGCTAAACTTCCAACTGTTTATTCCATGCCCTTCCCACCCATCCTATACATGCTCAAAAAACAATTCATCTTGCACGTGATCACATTCGAAGAAACGTCATTTCCTTTTCCGTCAAAGCAATTGATGGTGAGCTCACACACAAGTCTCCCATTTCTGCTATTGCTTCGGCTTCCTTTATTTCACGTGTGAGCTGATTCCTAGACCGGCCGATAACAATACAGCTAAACAGATTAGGGGAGCACCCACAACCTTTGCAGTGCGCTGCTAAGAACCTTCCTGCTGAAAGTCTGTTTCTTGTCTGAATCGCCGGTAGCTGTGATGTCATTGGGATCGTTTCCTAGATGTCCCACTCGTAGCGCATGTGGTGTCATACATTTGCCTTAATTTCTCGATTAGTAGAGCACTGCTGTTGATAATATTGATGTTTTAGACATTCCCAAACATTGATCTTTCACTCTGACGCAAATTGTTATTTGCCTTTAGTGTCCCTTTAACATAGCCTCTGAATGTAGAATTTCATTTCTGTATCGTGACATGTTTACTATTTATACTATTTCACCACTTTATAATAAAGGATCACACGATGTCGTCATGGAAGTTTCTTTCATGCTTGACTTTTCTATTGCACTAGCATTAGCAAGATGTGTGCTTGGGCGAGTTGGTTCATACTTGATGCGAAACAGACGAGCGCAAAGAAACGGGGACATAGACGGGGACTGTCCTGTGTGCCTCTTGTCTATGTCCCCGTTTCTTTGCGCTCGTCTGTTTCGCATCATGCACTAGCAGTCTTTCCCACGACTACAGAAAGACAAGTTGCACTTATACACTGAGAACGAGATGGATTATTGTGTGCTGCCAGGGTTCTCAGTACGATTCGTTTTGTAAGATGTGTGCCCGAGAGATTTTTCAATCACGGGAACACCGGCGCTACCAGAGAAGATAGTGTACAACTGGGCATAGCTCGGCACACTCACTCCTGCGTGCACTCAACTCACACTCATTTGAACGTGGTGAGTTGAGTATGAGTGAGTACTCATGAGTGTGAATGTGAGTGAGAACTCATGAGTGTGAGTGGTCGTGAGTGTGAACTCATGAGTGTGAGTGGTCGTGAGTGAGAACTCATGAGTGTGAGTGGTAGTGAGTGTGAACGTGAATGAGCACTCATGAGGGTGAGTACGCGTGAGTATGAACGTGAGTGAGTGGGATGACTGAAAAAATTGTGGTGAGTGAATTTGAGTGAGTACTCCCTTAAAGTGCCGACCTATGCAACTGGGGTATGCTGCCAGTACAAACATATGGGGCAGAAATTCAGAGGATAAAACAAACTCGAGAAGTTGGGAACCACGCAGCAAGTAATAAAAGAACCATGACTAATGCCTTTGCTACATTAAACACCATACACACATTCTCAAGCTTGCATACCTATCAACTACCACGGCGTCCACTGCCTAAGCACTGGCTCAAAGCAGATGCCCTCCACGCAAAGATGTCGTGTACAAACTCACGGTACAAAAGCAGTGTTCCGCAACATTGGTCAGATACCTGCAAAGTGTTGTGTGCAGTGGAAGAAAGTCGGCAACAGCAATACAGCCAGCCACACGCAGTACAACCGTAATTCAGTGGTGCAGCGAACTTATTTCTCTACATTTGATTTTGAAGCGCAGCTTCGACAACTCTCTCATTTCATACGTGGCAGTTACTGCTTGTCTGCATATCAATGTTTGTGAAATTGGGGCGCACCCAGTACGTCTGGTTTCCTTTCATGGATTACATCTCTTCAATACAAGGCATGTACCGCGATCAAGTATGAAGCACGATGAACCTTTTTTTCTGTGTGTGTCATCAAGCCACTTCTATCGAAGCTAAATAGTGACGTAAACTTTGTTCACCGCGAATACTGCGTTCTTTACTATCACTGAAGTTCGAGCCACGGAAAATGTCGTTAAAAAATGGGACAGTGGCCAAAAGCTGTCTTTCAAGTGCCTCCTTCGCATTCTCTACTAACGGCATGCAGAACTTTAAATAAGATGAAATTTGTCCTCACCACTATGGCGTTGAGGGTGTAAAAGTCGTTTCTGGAAAAGTAGGCAGCCTTGAGACCTTGAATCCATGTGGACGAAGCCTTCCTTCGCCGCGGCCGGCTCCTCCGCGCTGGCAGGGAAGGTGATCCACATAACGCCGACGCGCTCGACGATCGCTTCCCCGACAGCATTAATCGTGCGACTCGCACTGGACAGGCTCGTCTCCACGGCCTCGTCAATTGCGATCGCGCCGTGGTAAATGCCGGTGGCGATGAAGCGAAGGGCGCAAAGCACTTGCAGATCAATGGTCGGGGCTGTTCTTCGTGCCCGTACGCCGCCTCTCCAAGTCCTGGCGAAGCTTTTCGCGCAGTGATCGCACTATGCTTGTCGTCAGCCGGCACCGCAGTCGAAACGATTCATCGGGCATTGCAAAAGTATCGCGCTTATCGCGGAATTATTTTCGCTCCTGCACCTCCAACTACCACACGACGCAGGACAGCGCCATTTTCTGTCGCATATGAGGCGTTCTCTTGCGGCGAGAACCACAACTTCGAACAAGTCAAATGAAGTAACAAGCTTTTATTTTTACAAGCAAACTTTACATACACTACTTTGGGATAATATGAACCGAAACATGTTAGCAAAGTAATTTACAGAATGACCTCTACTCATACGTATGGGAGGCGACACATCGAACGAGCAGCCGCGAGCAACTCAATTTACAACAAAATGGCGGCCAATTTGGGGCACTTCGTCGTTCTCACATTTTAAGCAGCAAATATGGCGGTACGCTACGTCACGCAACGTCAAATTGACGCGACAAAAAGTGAGGCCCTGTGACGCAACGACCACCATGAGTTCAATGTCCAATCATGTTACAGACATGGCGGTTCTTCGTCAAGCGAGCAGTAGTTTCGACAAACCGCAACTTCATCGTACGCACAGCTCAGTACCATATTTCGGTTTCGTTATTCAGTCCAAACCTTTCTTTATACATGGCAGAGCACGGTGAAGGGCTTCTTCGGAGAAAAAAAACTTTTTTTTTCGCGTTACGTCATCGCGAATTCCTGTGTCGTAACGCTATTACAGCGCCACAAGACGAACGACCTCGCGTGACCAATCAAATCAGGCTAATGGCGGAATTTGACAACATGGCGGAATTTGACAATGTCCAGAATAGCACCCCAGGACAAGCGCAAACTAACAACTGCCACGGCTCGACACTTAAAGCGCGCTACTCAAACGGAAAGAAGGACGCACGAAACGAGCGCACGATTATACACAGGACGAGCACGAACTAAGAGCTGTCACAGTTGTTACTTCTTTATGCTTGAGCAGCGCGCAGTTTTCGCAAACGCGGCCGCTGCAGCGAGTGAAACTTCTACGCAAACTTTGCAGTGAAAGCACAAGACGTACAAACTGCCTCCATCACGAGATAAGCGCGCGCGCACGGGTGACCACGCCCTGTAGGGAAAAGTACAGATGGTATAGGTAGGAAGGTATTTCGTCATGTCCGAGAAGTGTTTTCTGCGTAACGTGTTGACGATAGTTGCGCGAATTTTTGTGCGCGCTCACGTGATGTGGTAGGCTGACATAATTATATACATGTGCGTTTCTTCAATAAATACTCAGTTAAAAAAGAAAAAGACAGCGCTTGTCCCTATTCCCTTTCTTGGCCCTTGTCCATTCGGCGCTGATTGTTGATGATGGATTGCCAGCCATCCTAATCTCAAGCATTGCTTCGGTGTAGGTAGGAGGCGCGCGTGCATCGCAATGAGCGGGCGTACGACCTACACGCCATCTCGCTAGTGAAAATGGGAACACGCTGAAGTACCACCGAGCTCTGAGTACCGCCAACGGTAAATGGCGTATATAAATAGCTCGCCTTTAATAGGCTGATGAACGCACCCCCGCCCCCCAAAAGTTTGCGGAACGCGAAATTTCCGAAAAAGCTATATTGTCGCTTTGTCTGAGAACATAGCCTCCTAATAGATGTTCCAGCCTCTAGTAGTTTCTGCGACCTATACAGCTAACCGCTAGGTTAGAAGCGCCGTGCACTAACAGAGCAGAAATTCACATTTTCAGTGGTGCCCACGTTCCGTAAACGTCTGTGGGTGGTTGTACGTTTTGTGGCGGAATCTTTTAGCGCCGCGCGCTGCGGAGTGAGTGGTCGTGGGTTCGATTCCTGGTGACGGAATTTTTCTTGTAGTTTTTTTTGTCAACTGTCACTGTGCATTTTACGACGTCATATCCGTGACGGAAATACGTCAGTGAAGTCTTGGTGGACCCCGTCATAAAACACTTTCGTGTTTAAAAAAATCTCTTCGCTACCTTCGAGCCAGCCTGCTGCCCACGCAACGTATTTAACGAGGTTTCTTGAGTATAATATTGCCACGCGCGTTCTTCGCCCTCAAAGACTGTCAGCAATGCTCAGCGCAAACCGCGCCTCATTGTTCTAGAAGGTTCGCGATTACTGTGGATCGTTTTGTTAAGATTGCTCGCAAGACGCGAACGCTCGAGCTTATTCCAGAGCTTGTGCGACAACTCGCCCGCCAACGCATCAAGAATCAGCAGACAACCGACAGCCGCCGCTACAATCTTCGACGACGCTTTGTGGAATACCAGCCCGGCGACCGCGTTTCGGTGTGGACGCCGATACGCCGACGCGGACTTAGTGAAAAACTTCTTCGGCGATACTTCGGGCCATACGGTGCTTCGACGTCTCGGTGCTCTGGACTACGAGGTCGTTCCGGACGGCATTACTAACTCTCAACGGCGTCGTGCGCGACCTGAAGTCGTCCATGTCGTGCGCCTCAAGCCGTATTACGTGCGTTAGCGGACCTGAGGACTTTACTTATTGCTTTATTGCTGTACTTTCTTTCTTTGTTGTTGTGATTTATTGTTGCATGCATTTTTTTTCCCATGTTCTGTTTTAAGCATCGGGACGATGCTTTTTCAGAGGGGGCATTGCCACGAGCGTTCTTCGCCCTCAAAGACTGTCAGCAATGCTCAGCGCAAACCGCGCCTCATTGTTCTAGAAGCTTCGCGATTACTGTAGATCGTTTTGTTAAGATTGCTCGCAAGACGCGAACACTCGAGCTTATTCCAGAGCTTGTGCGACAACGAGTGATAAGACTGGAATATTCTATGACGCCCGTATAAATGCCGGCGCGCTTCACCGCTTGTCAGTTGATCGACGGCCGACGCTCTGCTCGCCGCTATCAGTGCCAGCGTGTATTGCTGTAATCTTACTTTCTGTTTACCGGCCACAAGTTCGGCCTAATAAACAGTTTCATCTTGGACACGTCGCCTGCTGCCTTCGTCGACGTCACACCCACGTGACAATATTGTGAGGGCGCAACTTTGCGGCTTCGGAATTTCATTTATTTGCTGATTCTGAAGCATCGCCAAGCAACCTCCACTATATCGGAAGCTTCAACACTGAAGGGAAGATAGACGATGTACTCTCGGAACGCACTGTCGCCAAGCCTTCAAGCCTTTCACTGATCTGCGCCGGAAGTCGAGGCACCTGCTGCACTTGCATCCGGTTTCAGCAACGAAGTGAATAAGCACAGAAGGTCGCATATCGGCGGGCTCAGCGGGAGAGCCGCTTGGCGGGACGAGATTGAAGCGGCTCGTAAACTTTCGGTGGTGGTGGCATGATGGAGTGGGCGTCTCCTTTCGCCCACACCGCCCTCTTAACTTCTCGGGTCCGCAGGTTTTCGTCCCCGAGTTCTCGGCACTTTCGTCGTGTTTCGTTTGCTTGTTTGTTCCTACGTTTGTTGACGCGTCTGGCTCTTATAGCGCGTGCGACGCCGGGGCGGAAAGCGTGAAACACCGCAAGCTCTTCTGGGAGTCTGAGAGCGAGAGTCTGGAAGATTGAACGGCGGCGAAGCGTCACCTTGTCCGTCTCGTCGCCGCACAACGAAAGGCGACACCTGTTGTTTCGGGGTCGATGCCTCGCGGCCCGCGCTATCAGACCTGTGTGCGACGATCAGATGGGAGACAAACCGTAAAAAAGTGAGGCCAAAGATGTTTTCAACTCCTATAAGGGGATACTGTTGTAATCTCCGGAACTCTCTCTTAAGTCTTACTTTATTTCGCTCGTTTTTATTTTGCTTGTTTTGCTTTCCTTCAAAAGCAGTTGCCTTTTTCGTTTCCTATCTGTCGCTGCTTCAAATTGATTTTTCAAGAGAATGATTGAACGACAGCCGCCTCTCTTATTTCCCGATTGTCTTTCTTTCGTTCGTTCGTTCTTTCTTTCTTTCTTTCTTTCTTTCTTTCTTTCTTTCTTTCTTTCTTTCTTTCTTTCTTTTTTTTCTATTTATCTATCTATCTATCTATCTATCTATCTATCTATCTATCTATCTATCTATCTATCTATCTATCTATCTATCTATCTATCTATCCTTAAACCTGTAACTTTACTTTTCTTGCGTTCTATCCACCTCCACTCATGCTCACGTGAATTCCGCAGCCCTGTCACTAATGGTCATCTGACCTCGAACTTTCTATCGCTTTTCCCAGAAAGGCTCTTTTACGTTCAACGTGAGGCATTCGGTGGGCTTTTTCTCAGCGCCGGCGTAGCCTTTCCCGAAGAAATGCTTAGGCATCGAGGCGTTTCCCTTGATGTAAGGCACAACTTGTTTACGCGATTCGAAGGTGAGTGACGACCCGTTCAAAAGTTGGTCGCCATCGATCTTAGCCTGCCCATGTTTCTTCAGCTCTTTAACTTCTAGTCTGATTCCTCCTATCTCGCTCTTTTGACGTCATGCACAAGTTATTTTTTAGAAATCGGTTTCTTCTACGTGAGGAATTTTTTCTTTCTTTTTTTGTTTTTCTAATTCTCTATTCATGCCGTTCGCAGAAGTTGTGCGCGTTTCAATCAGTGTCCGGTCGGCACGAAATGTTGTAAGGTCACGCGAGAATTGCGAAATAAAAAGGCGCAATCGGTGCCGTGCAAGTTTTTTTTTTTTTTTTGAAAAAAAAAAAAGATCAATGAGGCTCACTGTGGTTATCCCACGTTAAGGCCGGAATCAAGTTTCCCTTTTTTTTCTTATTTACTTTCGAGCAGCATTCATCAGAGTCAAGGAATATGATTAAAATAAAAAAGAGCTCAATAGTCATTAATAAACAAAAACTGCGTTCACTTTTGATGAAAATTACAAACATTTTATGGTCTGTCGCAAACATTACCGGATAGGGGCCCCAAGATGAGTCAATGTGCTACGATAAACGCAGTAACTTTAAAAAACGGCCCATAACACTCCAGATGTGGTGCCTACATTGTAAACTCTGATTAAATTTCGTCTTGAAATCCAGGTTTAGAATCACAGCAAAAGATAGCTTTTTTTTTTTTGGGGGGGGGGGGGGGAGAGAGAGAGAGAGAATGAGTAGAGGAAAGGTAGGGAGGTTAACTAGACTACGTCCAGTTTGCTACCCTACACGTGGGGAGAGGGGAGTAAGGGAGTAAAAGGGAAAGAGAGAGAGAAAGAGAGAAGTAGATGCACATTGCACACGACACACACAGTGCAGGGTTTCACAGGCGGTCGCTCAGCGATGTTGCCTTCAAGAATTGTAGAAGGGCTCGTGTGGCTTTCTGGGCTGATGAACTTGTAGACCATGCACCCAAGATCTTTTCCAGAGTAAAGGGACGATCATCCAGTCTTCTCAAGGCACACTGGAGAGTCCGGCGGTCTTGCTCAAAGTCGGGACAGTGGCACAAGACGTGGTCAAGTGTTTCTTCACAGTTGCAGTTATCACACTTGGATGAGTCAGCCATACCTATGCGATGGCTGAATGAGTTTGTAAATGCTACGCCGACCCACAACCGACATAGCATTGTATCGTCACGTCGCGAAGTCTTTGATGGTAGGTGTAATTGGAGTAGCGATTCGAGGTTTTGTGGGCGACGAGTGGAGTTCAGTGGAGAATTCCAATGCGTAAGCGTGGCATTATGCGCGATGTGACGAAGTTCTCTTGCAGCGTCGACTCTTGACAGGGGTATGAGCAGTGTCGACGCTCCTTCGTGGGCACATCGGGCAGCGTTGTCGGCGAGGTGGTTACCACTGATCCCACAGTGACCCGGCAGCCATTGAAAGACTATGTCGTGTCCTTGAATAGTGGCGCGATGACTAATTTCATTGATTTGGGACACCAACTGATGGTAGTTTCCACGTCGTAGACTTCGCACACATTGAAGGGCCGCCTTGGAGTCGCAGAATATGGCCCACTTCCCGCGGGATTCTTGCATAACAAATTTCATTGCGGCTAGAAGGGCGGCAAGTTCGGAGCCCGTAGATGTCGTGACGTGTGAAGTCTTGAACTTGACGGTGATTGATCGAGATGGAACAACAAAGGCGCCCATCGAACTTCCCGAGACCGAACCGTCTGTGTAAATATGAATTCGGTTAGCATATGATATATGCAGAAGGTCCAATGAGATCTGCTTGAGGGCTGCAGATGACAGGCTAGCTTTTTTGTATATCCCCGGCACCTCAAGGTGCACAGGGGGTCTTTGCAGGCACCACTCTGGGTATAGCGGTATGGTTGCGGGCGAGAACCTCCAGGAGATGGAATGCTGGTTAGCCGCAACAACTCTGGAAAACTCTGCCTTCGGTCTTTCTACTTTCTACTACCATTAGCAAGGTGAGATCCGTCAGATTTAGTTCATGGATACGCTTCTAACTTTATGCTGAAGGTAAAAGGCACTATCCCTCCCGCCGCAATAAATATGCATACATCAAAATATGTGTAAATAAGGCGTATCACTAACGGCAAATCGTTCACATTTGATGTGACAATACGGCAGGGAGAAATAACGTGCCCACTAACGAGATCACTTTTTCCACGAAGCATTCGTTTATGCACTTGCAGTGTACTGCAGTCTGCGAGAATCACTTCGCATGGGCTATTTGACAAAACGAAGATCTTATACGGTTTTACAGCAAAGCTGTCATACGCTGGTTTCCAGTGGATCGCTGTGTGCGTAGACCGATGGTGTATCGACCAAGAACAACCGGGGTTGCCGTCTCGCCATTGGCCACTTCGGCAGCGCGCCTGTCGTGGCCTGCAGCGCTCTGTTATACAGCGATGTAGTATATACTGTAGGTGGTATAAAATTCCTCTGCTGGACATGAGGGCATTGTACACAACAGGAAAATTGTCTGCGAAGGTTTGATGGCAAGCATTCGTTTCGTGTAGTACTCTTTAAGGGGCCGCTCAAGATGCTGACGAGTGCTGTAGAAAGAAGACACAACGCTGGTGCCGCCCCCAAAACAACTTTCTAGGAAAGACTGTACATTAGAATAGAACACTGCCATTACGCATCGCCCAGATGACTTCCAGAGGAGGTCTTGTCCCGTCAGCTCCGCTGCTCCACCCATGTTCACAAAGTAAAACAGTATCGGCCTTTTTTTTTTTTTCTTTTTTTTTTAGCGAATCATTGAAGTAATGTGAAACAATGTACAGTTATTTGCGTTTGCGCGCTGTCTGTCGTACGGAACGGCGCGAGCCGACTTGTCTTATAAAAAAGAGTTCCTAACAGGTTTACGTGACCGTTCTGGCCACCACGTGAACGTCAACTAATGTTAGCCACATTACAGCGCAGTATTGGGGTGGTGGTGGGATGGAGTGTTGAGTTGTAGTATAGACTGTTGTCACTGCGTGGTAAAATTCCAGCGGCTCTTTGTCTCTCTACTCGACCACGTCCATCCTTTGTCTCACTTCTCCCCCCCGTGTAGGGTAGCAAACCGGGTATAACCTGGTTAACCTCCCTGCCTTTCCTCTGCCTCTCTTTCTCTCTTCCTCCGTAACGGCCATCACATACTTCTCGGGCGAATATTAATTAACCTTGCCCTTCGTGCACTCGGCTTGATGGAGCCGTGCTGGCTTCCTTTCCAGCAGGCTGTTCTGACCTGTCACGCACACTCTCAGCGGTCTGGTGCTTCGCTGACAAAGAGATCCCTTGTTAAGCACGATGTATAGCAGCCGCAGCCTAGACGAAAGATATGACAGAGACCCATATCGCAACCACGACACATACACCCCTGAAATAGCGCGAGATTGCTGGGAATCTCTCCGCTGTTCTCATTTTGCGTCTCGTTTATTATCATTACTTCCTTTGTTCCCACTTCTGCGCTGCGTCTCGCTCTTATAGTCTCTCGTTTTTTTCCCTGTTTGTTTCTTTGGTTCCCCTATGTTTCATTCTTGCTTTCCTTCATTCCTCCTTTCTTCTCAATCTCCTTATTAACTTCCCTCTGAATTCCTTCCTCGCTTCTATGCCCTTTAACACGTCCTCCATTACTTCCTTTTACTGTCTGCCTTAATTCTTTTGTTCTTTCATACTTTTTTTTTTTGCTGACCTTCTGTCCTTGTTTCCCTGCAGACTTCCATCACCTCTTCCTTCGTCGCTTTTTTTTCATTTTTTTTCTTTCACTTTATATTTTCTGCTTTCTTCGCTGCATATTTTTTTTATTTATTTCATTCACATACTTCATTTTTATTTTGTCCTTGCTTCCTTTCTACCCATATTCCACCTCTTATTCCATCCTCCTACCAATTCCTTTCTTATTCACTTCATTTTCTATTTATTCCCGTCTTTTCCATTTCTTTTCTTCATCGTTTCTTCCTTTTTCCCTTCTCCCTTATTCTTTTCTTCCCTGAGCTTCTCTTTTTTTCTTCCTTCGGTTTTCGTCTCTTCTTTGATATCATCGGCTTTCTGGTGACCGCTCTCGCTTACGTGCTGATCTCGTCCGCACAACGTTTCTCGGATGGCGCATTTCCCCGACACGAGACCTGGCGACACCGGCGGCTATTTCTCGTCGCCACCTCCTCTAACATGAACCTCGCTTTCTGACGACCCGCGCCGCCATTCCGCGCGTGTTCCGCGCCCAGCGATCCGGATTAACCGGGACGCTTTCGCGCTATCTCATTCTTTCTACTTCCTCCCTTTATCTCTCCGTTAGCTTCACAGCCTTCGTTCTTCCTTTTGTTGTCCATCACGGGAAGGTTTGTTTTCTTTCCCTTCCAGCCTCTCCCGCATCCCTCATTGATGCAAGAGTTATTGCCACTTAGCTGTGGATCGTTTGCCCTTCAATCTCTCTATCTCCGATGTTACTCGACGCATTTCGTCGTGTTAACTATATCTGTCGCGGTGTTCGCCATTGCTCGAGGGCGCGGATCCACTTCCAAGCCACGGCGGCTGCATTTCGATTGAGGCGAAATGCAAAGAACACCCGTGCGCTTAGATTTAGGTTCCCGTTAGAGAACCCCAGGTGGTCGAAATTTCCGTAGCGCCCCACTACGGCGTCTCTCATAGTCGTATCGTTGCTTTGGGACATAAAGCCACAATAAATTATTATTGTTATTATATATTTGTTTTCGTCACTGTTGTAATTACTTTATTTTAATTCCTGCTCCCGCTCTCCTACTCAGCCACAGCAGTAGTCTGTAGAACATTCATCGTCGCGTTGCCAAACGCCCCTGCGTGAGGCCTACATAAACTAAGCAACTCTACACGTGAAGCATTCATCATTACCCTTTCTATATATTCCATGTCTACATGAAGACGTGGATGTTCAGTATACAGCTGCAACGTTGAATCTCTTGCTTCCTAGGTCCATTACATTTGAAGCAGCATCGTTGTGACGGAGGCGAGCAGTAATCAAGTGCTGGTATGGAACATCACCGTGAAGAAGTAACGGAACAGTTGTAAAAGCTCTGGTTCATCCTCGCAAGAACTGCTAACTGGCGATAACATCAATGTCATCACGCATTCGTGCGTCGGGGCGTTGTAGATTCACCTTCATAATAACACAGACAAACATGCACACACAAAACAAAAGGCATGATGGTCGATGGTCGATCAAACAGCTACCGGTTAGCACCGTTCCATCAGCTTGTATTTGGTATTGCCAAATTTTTAATGTGGCTGTCTGATTGCAACAACACGAGGGGCGGTATGTATTTGATCCGTGGAAATTTTAAATTTTCTAAGTGGTGTTTTAGTTTGTCTTTCCTCAAATACGATTGTACCTCCCACCCTCCCTATTTTCTTATCTATCTATCTATCTATCTATCTATCTATCTATCTATCTATCTATCTATCTATCTATCTATCTATCTATCTATCTATCTATCTATCTATCTATCTATCTATCTATCTATCTATCTATCTATCTATCTATCTATCTATCTATCTATCTATCTATCTATCTATATGCGTGTGGGGATGGGGGAGGAGGGGGGGTTCGTTTTCATTAGATGATATATGCTAGTTCTTCATCAGGAACTAAAGCAACTTAAGGAACTTCGGTGAATATATCAACCATAACATTCGTTTAAGTAAATCATCCCACTCACTTTCCCTGTCCCTGGCTTCATGTATAGATTGGCTTCATATAACTTGCTTGGCATTTGGTACATTACTGTTAAATACTAAAAAAAGGGACAGGAAATGTCTATCATAGTAGATTGTATCAAGCCCCAGTAGTGTGTGCGTTTCACACACATGCATGACCTAACGGCGTTCACTATACGCCACCGTGGCCACTTCGAGATGAATGCAAGTCGATATTCTTCGAACCATGCGGCCCGCTTTCTTGCTGCGGAGTTGTTCCGTTTTCTTTTCCCTTTTTGACTTGATACATAGTGATATTGTAACGAGCAGTCCATCTAAAGGGCCCGGATGTGAGCGGTCGCCACCGATGTAGATTGCCTTTATCGATTCATTGACCACCTCGAAGGATTTCTCTTGCACCGTAATGGCGCAATGACCTGATGGAACCTTTTCTTTGCGTTATATTATTTTTGGGAGCAGGTATCGGAAGCCGCCTGGGGCCGCCCTGGAACAACAGGAAAGAGTCATTGCTTTGGAAGTACGTCATCGGTGATGTCGTTTGCATCACGAATGCTCAAAGGGCCACGCCGAGGGCAAATGATCGCAGAAACGGCGCCAAGCTGTCGCATATAGTACACTTGGTAGCACAGTGCGTCATGTTTACTTACATGCAGGCAATACTCAGTGAAGAGGGGAGAAAAAAAGGTCAATATATTTCCTTTTGCTCTAACGTGAACGGGGTTCTGGTGTGCTCTCGGAGAGGCTCTTCGCGTGCCTACTTCATACGTTTCGACCATACTGCCAAACGCGATACATTCGTGCAACGCATTGCAAATCGAAATATCAATCAGAAGGTCCGAGCACGATTACTATACTTACTATACTTGCATACATCGCCTTACCATGGCAGTAGTCCCACGGCAATCGTGTCTGTAGAACATAGAGAAGCGGACCAGCTGATCCATCCCGAATACGTGTACCTCTGCGCCAGCATCCCATTTATAGCGCAACAGAAGAGAATACGTTCGCGCGTAGTTGGCTCGGAAGCTGTATACGTAAGCGCCCTCTATTTAACCGCAGTCGTTTATCTTGAGTGCGTACTATTTATACCGGCGCGAACGTACGAACTTGTCACGACAGGTTCCACCGATGACTTAGGCGATGACGTTGACAGCACCAGGCGTACTTTATGCATAACCACTTTATCGCGGTGAGTGGCACGCCCTATTATTCACATAGCAAATTCAACAGCGGTAACAGCACTTTCGAAGAAACTCATGACAGGAGACATGGAAATAATTTTTTTCGTTCAACGCGCTTCGTGAGTTTCATTGCTCGTGGTCGCTTTTCCTTCTGCCATACTGTTGCTATTAAAGTCACCGGACCTGCCCAATAGACTGCGACGGTGGGAAGCGCTTCCCCACCAGTCTGCAAACATACGAGGGAAAGCCCACCTTACGGTGTTTCTTTTGCTTCATGTTCCGCTATTCCCTTCAATTCTTGCGGCGCAGCCAGCTGGAACAAGCTCGAGTTAACCTTTCCGCACCACTGTTATCTCTCTCTTGTTCTTCGGTCTCTGTACGTAGTAGCGTTTTACCCCGAAGCATGAAATTTATAGGGGCGAAAGGGCGAGCGTACAGCGGTTGAGGGCGAAGCTATCCGCCGTCTTCTTTTGTATGTTCTCGACGAAATCTCGCGTCTTGTCCGCACGGCAATTTGCCGACGACTGGGGCGGATCGCTGTTCGGGCGGTGGTGGGGAAAATGGCCGAGACTTAATTAAAGAAAGAGGCGTTTTAATGTTGATGAGAAGCCGCGGTGAGCGCTGCGCGCGAGGGTCTCGAGATAGCAAATTAAGGGGAGCCCTCGGTCCCAAGCGAGCCCTCTTCGTTGAAACTGTAGGCGGCGAGCATTTAGAGAGCGCTGCGTTGGTGGTCACGCTTTGACGGGCACGCCTTGCGAGAGAAACCCATCTCTGGGCCTCCTTTGAAACGTTTTACATTTTTTTTTGCCATTTCTGACATGGTTAGCTCCTGTAAATGGAAGCTGGTTGCGTTATAGTTATTACTTACTTGGTTTGGTTTGCATACATTACCATTTTTGCCTCTGCATAACGTTATTCATGCCTGTAATTATCAGACTTGAAAATTCCGGGCGAAGCTTAGTTTCTCTCACATCAGCCGAGCAGCTAGCCCGCTGGGGCTTGAGCTATTTGTTTTGAGTTTGACCCTATACTTGAAGTACACGTTTCTTTAGATCTTACTGACAACTGTATGATGCAAAAAATTATTAAAATATCAGGCAGGCTGAACTGAGTCTAGCTTGCTTTTCTTTACCATGTATAGAATATTACGGGCAGAAACCACAATTTTACTCTCAGGCTCTTTCGCCGTAATAACTTCGCATTACTTTTCACTAGCCAGGTTTTTCAGTGGCGAGAGCAACGAGTGACACTGGTGTTTCTCTTTCACGCACTTTCGCTTGAACCCTTCCAGTCTGCCGAATATTCAGAAAATTTGTTTCAAAAACAAGAATTGAACGAGATGGTCGATGCTGGTTCAAGTTAAAAGTTGTATTGGATACGTGTGATACCGGAGCATAAGTTTACATAAGATGAGGTCAACTAACAATCGCGTTAATTAACGTAAATCAATTGGATGAACTCACTTAAACAGCGATCGCCATTCTTGTGAGCAGCTGGGAGCGTTGCGGCACCTGTAGGAGCAGATCTGAACCTCGCGCTTCTTTCTAAGTGGCCTCCGAGATCTACTTCGGCAGCGCGCGAAGCACAGTTAGCCCAGAGAATAAACCAGGGCCCACGAACCTGGACATGCGAGTGCCGCTACGAGACAGCTAATACCGTGACTTCACGGGCACGCTAACTTCAGTTACGACAAACCTCAGTTCCCTTAAACCAGGGGTCTCAAACACGCGGCCCGCGAGGCTCTCGGTTGCGGCCCGAGGCATGCACATGACTGTCTTTTCCCCACGTTTTTTTTTGTTTTCTTAATAAGTATGTTCGGGGGTACACAGGCCTGACTGTCTTACGGCATTGTCTCCTTGAGTCATCTCATGTGTTCACCTTGTTCTGAAACATAGCCGTGAAACAAAATTGTTTTTTCACGATCGACGTCCAGATATGAGTCATTTTGGAGATCGGTATCGACATGTTGTTGGAATCCTGGCACCAAGGATCCGCCAGAAATGATCTGTATATGAGACATAGGAAAGTTTTCTTTCAAATGGCAGCGCTTGCTAGCAAAATGCAACCCCCCCCCCCCCCCCCCCCTTCCCCCCTGCTGCTCCTACCTCCTTCAGTGCCCCGGCGCTTGCGGGACTAAATTGCGTGACTGCAGCCCACTGGCTGAGGTGAGCTTGAGACCCCTGCCTTAAAGCGCAGTTACATCCAGTTAGACGGAACAAAATGGCGGCATACATGTCGGCGGTCGAAGGCAGCGTGGCTCCAACAGAGGCCGAAACGTCCTCCCAAAAGCGAGTCAAGTGGCCGTTCTTAACAGGGACGCTAACACGCGAAACGGTCCGTAAAACAGACCACGCACCAAAAACCGCGATACTAAAGTGTACTACGTATGCGATACCAAAGGTATCAACCAACGGATTGTCTTGGCTTTCGCACCAACCGCAAGGTGAGAACCGCAAGGTGACTGCATGGGTGCACTTCTTTACTCAGTGGAACAACAAACAAAAGAAAAAAGATGTCTCCGGTTTGAAGACACCAACCAACTTTGTCGATCACCCTTGACGTGACGCCGTGTTCCAATGTAACCAATGGAACGCAGCGCTCGCTGAGGGATGGATTTGACCTTTTCCTACTGTTAGCGCATCCAAAAAGGGTTATCGCCAGAGCTCGGAAAGATTCCGAGTTTCGCCAAACTCGGGCCATTCTGCATAGCATCCCTGGCTCTCTTTCGCCAACACTTTTGCTGTCACCTGTCAAATGTTGGTGGCTAACTTTCCAGTGTCTGTAACTTTGGACACAGTGCTACTTCACACAATAAGCACGAAACATTTCGGACGCTGCATACTCGTACCATTTGTACTGTTTATTCCAAAATGTACCACTCACTGACTTTCCTGTATTGTCATAAGAACGATTTCGGCTTCAGTAGGCGTACGCGAATCCTGGCTTATTCTTCGACACCTGCGTTTCGAACATTGATGCCACACTCTCCCCGCACGTTTGCCACTTCGGTATAGCCAATCATCCGTCAAGCCTAATATGCACGCGTCACGCAGCGTCGCCGTTCAGGAGAAGGGTGCCGCAAGTGTGAAAACGGGTCTCACTCAAGATACGAAATTGTATGGCAATGGCAACAGCCCCAACTTCTACGGAGAGCAAAAGGAAAGAGATGGATCGCATTTGCTGAAAGGCGCCCAAAGTGACTTCGCTATAGTGATAGATGCGAGGGGCCCAGAGGCGAAGCTGTTTCATCCGTCCTTGTTTTTCCAGCCAGCTCATCTCCGGTCGATGGGACGGCCAGAAAATGACGCTATGGCGCCCATCTCACGAAGATGTGCTGCTGCTTATACTGCTACTGCTTGCGCCTCCGGCGGCAATTTATTAGTGCACGGACGCTGCGGGCCTCCCACCGTGTTGTCCGGTCGACGGCTTTCCTTCCATCTTGAGCCGCCGTCCTATACACACGGTCATCTATGCGGACACTTCGAGAGAGAAGGGGAGGGTTGGTTGCGAAGCATATCTTTTTGCTCTCCGTTGTCTCATGCGTGTATATACTATGCTGCATCAAGCGTGCCAAAGAGGCCAGTATAGCTGCGGGGCACGTCCATAATTTTGTTCCTCGATAGGGGATCTTCGCAAAGAGATGCGGCCAGGACGTGCTATATACTCCCCCCCTGACTGCGACGGGATATGGACGGGCGGATCCAGAACTTTCGTCCCAGCGTCAGCGGCCGAAAGTACCAAGCTTTATACAACGTGGGCACTTCGGGCTTTCTTCCGCGAAATCCCAGTAATCTATTCGAGGGGTCACCGCTCTGCTTGTATTGGTCACACTCGTACAACGGAAACACTGACAACTCAATGGCGCTTGCTGGGCTGCGTGAGTGCTACAGCAACCTAATTGCTAGAGTTAACCTACACTGCTTATAGCACTGCAATAACACTATATTGCCAAAAGTGTATACACCCAATATTACCCACAGTTCACTGATCATATATGGCTTTCTTGCGCTTGTAATAATAGAATATTCGCTCGTGATTTATGCAGACAATGTACTCCTTTACAAACAGGCCTTTTACATAGCAGTACAGAGCACACGACCTCTACCATGCCGCCAGCTTTCGCGTCTATCCTACAAGGCACTGGTTTGAGGCCGACGTACGACCGATCTTTCTTTTTTTTTTTTTTGTATGCGCTATCAAGCCAGCAAATCGTTCCTACTCATTCACTATACGTGACTTCCGTTACTGCAGGTTACGACTCCTGTTCGCTTGGGGAGCCGTCGTCATTGCCAGGATAGTTTAATGAAGGCGTTCCCAGATCCTCGTGTCAGCCCAGCTTCTCAGTTCTGTGTCCATCGTAGTTCTATGCTTGAAGCGCAGGGGCGACCAGCTTTTGCAGCTAATGCCAAAGATAGCCAATCTCTTGAAAGGGACACCTCCATAAGAGGTGGAGAAGCACGTCGGGCTTCAATACAATTTTCCTACGTCCGTTAATCCACCGCCCTAAAATCAAATATTAATGAGATACTTTACACACACAAATACGTGTTCAATGCCAAACGTGCTTCGATTGTGTAGCGCGCCTCTACGCGCCACAGAGATCGGACAAGAAAGACAACGACGACGAAACGTCGTACGCGAGATTCTTGACGGACCGTATCACTGAGCGTTCTCTGACAAATATAGTTGGTGGACACGAGGCACCGACGTCTACGCTTCCACAGTATTCCCCCCTTAACTAGGTGAGACAGTTTTAGGTGCTTGCTCGTCTCTGGAACATGCGCTATGTGAAGACAACTGCACGTAGTGTGCGCATAGCGCATATGCATGCATTGGACAAAGCATATTAATACCACGACAGTCACCTGTCATTTACTTCTCCCTCTATTCCTTTCTCTCCCACTTCCTTTTATACCGGTAAAAAGCAGCGCGCTACAGACAAGCTCTTCAGGCCATCGTCTGCTTTCTTCTCTCGAAGTTATCCTCGACCTCCCTATAACCTGACATTGCAATAGACCCTGTACTTTTGCGAAGAAATCTAACGCGAAGAGTTTTTCTTTTTTATTATTGCAGGCTTTAATAGAATCACTCCGCGCTACCCGTCCTGTATTGCAATTGTGAAAAAAAAAAAGGATAACAGAAAGAAAGACAACAATACTTCTACTCATATACTATAAGACCTCTGTCGTATTCGCAATATTATTCTTGTGAGCGTTGAACGCAGCCAACCAACTTCGAGCCCATCATACAAGCCTACTTATTTCGAAATGGTATTGACGCAGACTTCTGTCGTGGATACAATTGGGAAACACGAAGACACTGTATGTATTCGGGGGGAAAAAGATTACCCCTGTGGGTAGCTGATTGAAGAGGGCGCCGTGCGGGGTGCAGTGAACCGCGAGACCATCGAATAACGGAGATTTCGACACCACCGCTGTCGAGCATGTCTCCGGGGCGTCTGTGCGGTAAAAAAATGTAGTGGTTATCCCTTTTGAAAACCGAGAGCGAATGAGCCTTGCGCCACCCGAGCAATCGAGTTGTGGTGGTTCGACAGTTTATACCCGCCGTTTCTTTCAAATTGATACTTTCTGTGGTATGGAACTATATGCGTTAAGTTCAGCGATGTGGTGAAGACTGTAGTTTTGCAAGGAGCAGTCAGTTGATGCTTTGAAATTTGCAAAGAGATGAAACCGAAATGCTAAGTACGGCAGTTCTTAGTGACCTTTGTTGTGAAACAAAATATTGGCCTCTTCGTTTTTCGAAACGCGCTCCCATTTATAGCAAAAGCCTAAAGCGAACTTAATGCAAGACTTAGCGGTCTGGGAGTGGCGCTCCAATTGGTTCCATTCCTTTCAATATGTTTTCAGCGTTCGTGTTTCGAGCGATGCCGAAGTCACGTAGAGAGAAGCGCGTGTTTCAGATCTCAGCCGTCAGGGGCCGCAAGAAGTCCCATAACCTCATAAACTCATAACCCATTGGATGGAGCATCCGATGGGTTATAAGTGGAAGCCACTAAAAAACAAAAGTGTTTTAGGTGCCAAAAATAGGCAGGCAGAACAATGTTTTATTCCTTCAAAATTGTAAGTATACGTGCAATAAATTTTTTATGTAAATGCGAATAATTTCGTGTTAGGGCGTGTGCGACTTCTGTCTACGACAGGATATCAAGAAATATTATTGTTCACGACCACGAAGGTGCCAGCAGTTGAACACAGCCGGGCAATCGTCCTTTGTACCACACGGTTCGCAGAGCATGGTCTCCCCGTTAATTCTGTAGCATGGAGAGTCAAGAGTGAAATGAACACTATTTAGCAGACGAAATAGTGTTCATACGGGCGCTGATATTGAATATACAGCTTGTAGACATTTAGAGCTTTTGTAGGAATTTGGGCACAAACGCCAAAATAGGCATTTATACGCGCGATAACAGCACGATAACAGTTTGTCCCAACCTCTAATTCATGCTCATATATCAAAGTGGGATGATAGTAGCGCAAGGAACAAAATAGGCATATGCCTAAAATCCTGTTCAAGCTTACGAGATGTAGTGACTGTTCACAGTAATTTACACTAATTATACGACTTCAATTTTATCTTATGGCGTATCTTAATGCGTTTCTATTTTTTTTTTTTTTTTTTGGGGGGGGGGGGATATTTTACTACTCACACCGGCTCTAGACAGAACGGAAGATAGCAAAGAGTATGTCACTCAAGGCTCGGGCCCCTAGTTTTACATATTGCGACAGTGAAAGACTGTTTATATGATGGCGTAATCATCTTATTCTTGATGCGGTGGTTGGGCAACGGCGTTCGTTACGATACCATCGTTCAGTGTCGTTTTCTTATTGTCTAAACAGACCAGTGTCGATGATAACCTGCGGCGATTGCTCGAACGCCACTATCTCTTCAAACATAGCTAGCATCTTATCGTTTGCTTCCAACGTGCTGTTTTCCTGAGAAGATGAACTAGAAGGTCATATCTTTATCTTCACTTAATTGTGGAATTTTTCACTTATAGATATATGGACGTTCTTTCTAAAGAGAGCATTTGCCATGTTCTGTGTGCCCATATTTTTTTAACGGTGTCGGACACCGCAGCTTGCCCTAGATTTGTGTGTATAGCTTCGGATAAGTCAACTGGCTCAAATCCTAAAACGGTCTCAGAAAACTAGATAAACAATAGATTAGAAACTCGGGAGAGTTGATAGCTCGCTCAATAAAGGTGGCGTATTTCTAAGGGCCACGTGCACATGTGTAACTGTTTGTTATTTGATCGGTTTATTAGGTGTGTATAGAGCCTTTTATTTCGTTTTGTTGTTTTTTTTTTCTGGATATAAACTTTACTGAGATTCATTTATCCCGTTTTCTTTCTCCTTGTTATTCGTGTGACGTCTCTCCACGCTGTTCCAATATACGATATATAAACAATGTCTACAATACGCAAATAGGTATGTGTATTTTATGCCTGAAAAAATAATGTTTTTAAAAAAGAAAAGAGCTAGGCCAGAACTACCAACCATTGCGCAGCATACGGTTTCACAAAGCTTATCGGTTCTTCTACGCTCGCGACTTTCGGTAGTAATCACAACCGTATGGACGAGGCAAATTAGCATTCGGCGTGACCCCGCCACACACATGCAGATAAGATGATTGGATTCTCGTCGGTGTTGTAGCAACGCGTTTCGTAACGCAGCTAAAGCAATAAAGGGACACGCGCGTGGTAGAAGAAAGAGAGAGCTTGCAGCCAATGAGCTATTCTCATGCTTGCCTACAAACAAGCGCCTACAAACGGGTGTGCGCTGCCTCGGCACTTTCGGTCACCGATTACCCAAGCCATCGTCGCAGCTCAATGACAGGTTGAGTGAATTAGCGCAACAAGCTCGCATGATCGACCGCCTGACGTTAAGGGGGTGCCGCCGTACATGCGCACGCGTGCAGGTCCCGGCCGACCGTCGATCCGAGCCTAGCGTGTCGATTGGGAGTGTAGACCTCCTGCGTCGGTTGTGCATTCACGTCTCGCGAACTCTGTGCAGTACAGTGAGAGCTGTGCGGCTCCCACCAAATGAGCAGAAGCAAGAGTATAGATTTCGTGCTGCTATACGCTTCGTCTGGAAGTTCCTGGAATTTGGGTGTCGACCAGTGTTTTTATGTGACTCGGCTTTGTGCTCATGTCCTTATTTTTATGATATGAGCGACCCAGTGGTGATATGACTTCGGGTGTGGTACGCTGTTATTTTTTTTTTCATACATATATATATATTGCCTTTCAATTTTTGACTTTTTTGTGTATGAAAAGGGACAGCTGGTGCCATACATTCTGGCGCTTGGAATAAAAAATTATGTACACAAGAACCGCAGAACTGATAACTAAAGCCTATGCCCGACTACTCATTTTCATTTCCTTCCTTCTTGCTTAAAGATTTTCCTGGCATCGCAGCAGATGGCGAGCGCTACTACACGATGATGCTAACACTTCCTTAACAACACATATTTGAAAGAAAAAAGTTAGACACTTCACTGGATATTTTGTCTATGCTCTATGCGCAGTGATATGCCGGAAACTTCCGCACGTTAAGACCACGAGTAAGAGACCGACACAATGACACTCTTGAGCGCATACTTGCAAATACGAGACTGGCTACATCTGAGCGCGTAAGTCGCATGCGTCATGAAATGTTGTCAGATCTACTGCGCTTCCACTTTTATACTTTCCCCTTGCTTTCTTCTGATTTGGTCATGAAAAAAAAGTTCTCTTGTCGTTCGCCCCGGTGGATCAGTGGTTGCGGTGCTTGGCTGCTGAACCGAAATTTGCAGGTTTTATGCCGGCAACGGCAGTCGCATTATGGTGGAGGCGAAATGCTAGAGGTCTGTGTACTGTGCGATGTCAGTGCATGTTAAAGAACAGCAGATGGTCGAAATTTCCGGAACCCTTTACAATGTTGTCTCTCATAATCATGTCGGGGCTTTGGAACGTTAAACTCTAGGTATTGTTATTATAAAGTCTTCCTGTCAGCTTTCCTCTCTTCCATGTCAGGCTGTCATTACTTTTCTCTAAAAAAAGTTTACGAGGCGGAAAACACAACTATTCCTTTTCTGACCTTTTTCTTCGTCGTGATGACCTCCAGTACCTCTTCCGCTAATCTCCATCGTCAACCTCTGTCATGTGGGTCGGCCAGTTCCACACTATAAAATCGTAAATTGCCTGATCCCATTGCAACTCCAAAATAATCTGCCTTCTTCATCTGCTTTTCTCCTTCCATTGACGCACATTTTCTGAATACTAGACCACAAGGCCAACTGCTCAACGCAGTATGCGGCTGGCGCACCTTAACCTTACCTAGTACTCCACTTCCACATTTTCGCTGTCTAAGCAACGCCGCTGTCTCTTTTGAGTCGAATCAGTTTGGGAGTTACTATTACAAGAGCTCATTCAGCACTAAATAGAACCGGTGCAAGGTCTGTGTGGGATGTCTGCGGCATAACGGAGCACATAGTTCACGTCTTACGCCACAGTTTTCAATTTGGACATCGAATGACGATGCTGATCATCTCTCGACGTAAAAACACTAACATGAGGCACTGTTTCATGTCGGCCCTACAAGTTGGAAAGGAAGTTCTAAGCTGTTGAAAAAGGGCTGACTCTTCCGTCTGCGAGGTGCTGCCTACGCTCCTCTTTCTCTCAGTTATATTTGTTTCTTTATTTCCTCATTTTTCCCTTTCCCAGGCGCGGATTACCAACCCAGACGCTTTTTTTCGGTTTTCTCGCCCTTCCTTCTCTCTTTTTTTCTCTTCTGGACATTACACTTATAATGTTACGTGTTATGTGATCCACTGGGCATAGTCCTTGGCTCTTAAGTTTGTTTGTTCCTTTTATATACCAACGACACCACAAACAAAACAAAGAAATGTAAGGCTCATTGTCAAAGATTCGAGGTCCTCCCGCGGTGTTATATCCCTAATCCACCTGCTATCGTACCAATGACTGGGCAACCCTCAATATTAAATTTTAGAATCAGCTACCCAGCGTTTTGCAAACGCAATTCATAGCGTTTGCTGCCACTGCGCATGCGCCTTACGCCAACCTCTAGCGTATGACATCATACACTAACCTCTAACCTCTAGCGTGTGTACCCAAGGAACCAGGCCCGTAGCCAGGGGGCGGGGGGGCTAGCCCCCCCCCCCCCCCCCCTTCCGAAATTCGGATTGATGGGGTCTTTTACCACGAAAAATAATGAAAATAGGGGGTTTTCAAGGTTTTGAACAGGTGCCCCCCCCCCCCCCCCCCCCGAAAAACATTTCTGGCTACGGGCCTGCAAGGAACGCACAGCCTGCCTACCCTATTATAAAACTGCCTAATGAAAGATATTGTCCGTCAGCATTCTTTTTCTCTCCGACTCTTCAGTGACCAGCACGGTTCGCAAGCTTCGCCGCACTGCACGCCCTTGGTGAGGCGCTGGGCACGGCGGTGACGCGAAGGGACTGTGCCGACAACGCGCAGCGCACCGCGCGCTGACGTGCGCGTTGCACGGTTGCGTGATCCGGCGCCAACGACCGGCGTCCGTGATGGATGCCCGCTGATTCGCAACAACGCGCTCGCAATTCGCCGGGAGGCGCTGCGGCTGGCTTAACCCGACCACGGCTGGCGCGGCTCTTTTTGGGCTCTGTCGCGCGAAGCCAGGCCAGTGTCGACAATAAATGCGTCTGGCATCACGATGTCACCCGAATTCTTTCGGCCTCTCACTCGACGTCGGCGTTCGGTTCTTGCGTCGATGCCGCGTCAGCGGTGGATGTCGCTAGGCAGGACAGGGGTAAAACGGCGGGACGAGGCTTGATCACGTTGCTTGCTGCTTTTAACGAGCAGTGTGTGATGCAATGCCTGAGCCAAACAACGTGAGAGCCGTCGACGATTATTACTTATACCCTGTTCCACGAACTCCACGCAATAAAGCGAACACTGTGCAGGTTGCGCCGGGCAACCAGAAAGGGTAACTATACCAGAGAGCACTTCTCCGCGCTCTACGCTTGAAAGGCCTCCCCACAAAGGTCATACGGGCAGAAGCATCACAAAAGTGTTTGTAGCCCGCAATGGACGAGTCTTCCTTTCAGTTATACAATACACAGCCAGCGTTCATTTCTATACTATAAGGGAAAAAAAGATACCTCTTGCTCTTTACGGTTAGTACAGACTTGTCACGTAGGCCTACATAACTCTCTTTAGAGATAACCATTCACTCTGTTTTGGTCGAGAGTCAGTTTGGCTGAGAGACTTCTAGTTTCTTAGGAACAGTGCAAGGATTCTTAACTAAAGGATCGCATCACAACGTGAGGGTGTTAAATGACTCTTGCAACTAACTTTGCGAAATGAGTCAGATCATGCGCCCCGAAGTGTCAAGTGACACCATAACTATTTTATTGCGATAGCAATTATATGGACACTCGCGGCTGGTTTTCGCCGTCGGCGTCGGCGTCATTTGCCGTATATGTATATGTATATATATATAACCGGGCCCACCCGTCGTTCGTGAGCGTGAAAAGACGCGAGGGGGGGGGGTCCCTCGAGCGACCTTCGATTTTACGAGCGGGGGCGCGCGCGTTATCTCCCCTTCTCGGCGGCCGACAGCGGGCGGGGGGGGGGGGGGGCGACGTTCGATTTTACGAGCGCGGGCGCGGGCGCGCGCTTTATCTCCCCTTCTCATCTCCCCTTCTCGGCGGCCGGGCCGGCGTACCCTTCTACGTGCTGCGCTTTCAAGGCGAAGAGAATTCTCTTAAACAAGCGTTTTCTAGAGTTGCATGAGATCGGATCCAAAAAGAGTTAGCTGCCAGCCTCACTTCGTATAACATTACAATTTTTTGCTATCGCATTCATTGCTTCACCCTTGCGGTGAAACTGTGACTTTTTTTTTTAATGAGTCAACTGGCTCATTCTGTAGTGAGCCAGTTGACTCAGTGTGGCGCAACTTTCATTGAAAGTAGTGAAATATTCATTTTCATTAAGTCCAATAACACTAGCCATCCTGCGAAGCGACTGCAACACAAAGACAAAACGAGAAAATTCGTGAGAGTAACTCGCACAACTTCAGCTTTAGAGTAAAATAGGAAGTTCGAAGAATTGGTCTGTTATCTCCAAATCGGCAGTTGAGGTTGGCCTCGTTTAGGTGCTTGAGTGAGTATGGCCTGCTAGAATGCCAGACTACGATGTACATTCTGTGATACGTGATAAAACACACTTCACTAGTTCGCATCGTGTTAATCCCTTATCAATTATGCATCAAATTAAAGCAGTCATGAAACCTGGTGGGGGCTACAGCCATGTAGCTTGCTTTGTTGCCTTCCCGTTCGCGGTGACCAGCCGTGAAGAATGGTATCTGAAACCCAGAACGTGAAATTGTGATCAGAAAAGGGAACTGTGAATGTGTTTGCAAAACAGTACGCACGTCCACATAGACGGGAGAAAAGGTTCATACAAAGAAACAACTGCAAAGAGACATGACAAGGAACAGTGCATTTGTCATTGCCAAATAAAACAGAACTTGCGAATAGTAGTGTTTGCAACGTGTGAATTGGGTTTGATCAAATTTGCATCACGTCGGCTCTGATCACATAACTCAAGGTCTACCCGAGCTGCTGCGGCCCCATTGCGGTCGTGAAAACAGGGCAAAACATTTACTTATGCATTGAGGTTTACAAACACCTTAAAGCACCAAGGGGAGTCAAAAGTAATCTGTAATATACTGAGACCCTCATCATCAGAGTGGCGTTATTCCATGACAATTTCTCTAAGATGCTTAGAGAAGCATCTCGTGATGTTAGCTTCTCGTGACAAACAAAGGCCTGATGTGTTTACTAAACACAAAATAACTTTATAAGGTCCGCACACACAACACAGCCGACCTAACCATTCTTATGGAAAACACTATGATTCCCTACACACCAAGCGAAAATACATTTCCCTACCTTAGCATTTCATGTTGCAGCTCTTCATTTACCGGGGAGCCGTGATTTCCGGTTGTCGCAACTAATTATATTCGCATAATTCCAATCACAATGCTGAGAAATATTAAATTACTGCGTAGTGTTTTTGAAGTTATCTTTTATTAACGGCTTGCTGTAAACTGTGACAGTACTCACCTGTTACTGTCACACTCTTATTGAGTTTTGTTAATATACTTCTATCTTTCCCTCCGTGCGTCTTCAAACACCTTACCCCAGGTGCCGGAAGTGTGGGAATTATCTCGCAATATCGTCATTTCCGTGACGAGACTTTTTACGAAACAATATTATTCCGGCCCTCGGGCAATATGCGTAAGGCTGTTAACCAGCCCAGCGATCCATGCGGTGCTCCGGCTGTTTTCTTTCTTTTTTTTTTCTGCCGTTCCCTACAAAGACATAGTCATTGCGTATAGTCTTCCGTTCTTTTTTTTTTCTTTTTCTTTTTTTTTTTTTTGGGGGGGGGGGGGGGGGGGGTGTGGAGGCGATATTTTCGCTCGAGCTAAAGCCGATGCTCGGAATAAAAGATTCCTGAGCTCTTGTGACAATATGGTCGATAACAGGGTCGCGCACGTGTATCAAATTTGGGGAATTCTTTCCTTTTTTTTTCTTCATTGGTGGGGCACGTCCCTTTTGCTTCACAACAGGGACATCGTTTCCATATTCATGGGAATATCTATTAATACTTAATTAATATTCCGTTTGAGCATTGTGCTTCCTGAAATGCTAAGCCTCGAATTTTAAGCCTCAAATATTTTAGGTACCCCTGGCAAAAGTTTAATGTAGACTCACGTTTCAACCGAGGATACGGGCGTTCTTCGTTGTTTCTTTTGTTTTTCTTTTGTTGTTGTTACGTGAGCGAATAATCTTTTCATTTAGTCATTTGTACTTCCATGACAAACACCTTTTTGTACCCTTACAGCATACTTTCAATATTACACGATTGTTTTCTGGGAGCCTGCTATTACAACCATTGCTGCTGTACAAGATAAAGACGAAAAGAAAAAGAAAAACAGAAGCAAGCGAACTCACAGCGGCAAGCGTCCTATTACAGCAATCATAATTAGGTAGCGCGAACGTCTAATCAATACGCTATAGATAGAGGTTACTCTCCTTTCCCACATAAGTTTGTAAACGTCCCCTAATAAAATAGATCCACTGCCTGTTCATTGCTAACTTTACCCGCTCGACCAACGAACTCTCAATGTTACGCGTGAGCTCTTGATGACGACAGCCAATTTGCTTCGGAGCCACCTAACCTCCTGTGAACGCATGCATTCGTTACACATAACCCAACTCCGTTTTGAAGGCACGCTACATTGTTCCAAACGCGGCAAGTCAGCTCTTAGAGTCGACAAAGCTTGTTACAGGGACACGTAACCTCTAGATATAAACGCGTGCGAACGTCCAACGTAACCCAACTCTGTTTTTTTGCGCTGTTACCTTGTACTCAGCGCTGCAAGTTAGATCTAAGAGTGCACAGCAAGCTTGCTTCGGAGGCACGTAACCACCTTAGACGCGTGCAATGCATACACGTAAGCCAACTGAGCTTTCACGGCACACCGCTGGGCGCATGACCAACTTATAGGCCGTGCTAAGCACGCTCAACAGGCCAAGGCAGATCCTCGCCAACAGGCCAGAAAGCTCCGCTTCCGTCTCTCCTTTTATGGCGGGGCCAGTCGTAAAGTGCGGACGAGAAGACTAACGCCGACCCTGCTTTCGAATCGCTCGCCCAAGACTTGACCGAGTTAACGTGAAGCAAAAGCTCCGCATCCTCAAGAAAGCACCAAAGAAAACGAAGGCATATAAATAAAGAGCAGTAGTAACGGCGTTCGCTGCATTCGTGCCTTCAGGCAAGACTTTCTGTTCCGGGGCCCCTTTTCTCTTTGTGTTAACTCGGTTGTACGTCTCCGTGGTCTTCGTTCCTATATGGCGGCGTAAACTAATTCTTAGGTCGCGTGCGTTATAGCGGCGGCTGCCCAGCGGGCGGCTTATTTATGCTCGGCGAACCGCTGATGGAGGCCTCGTGGCCGTGTGGTCGTTGTAAGCGACTGGCCGAGGCGGGCGTTAGGACGACAGCTTATGGCCGGCGAACCGTGCCCCTCCCCCCTTCCCTCTTCTTTTTCTACACGGTCATGATGTTGACCATGCCTTTGCGAGAGTAATGGATCAAGCCTTGATTAAATTGCGCTTTAGACGTGACCGCTTGCCGCTATAGCTGAAGTTTCCTTTCATTTTTTTTTTCCTGCCTTGTAGATGGCTCTGCCGTCGTACGCTTTGCAGGACACAGTGAAGCAATATCCCGTAGCCCCGTTGTGTTATTCTTTCCCGGCTCGCCTTCGTGGCCTTGTCTCTCTAAACTCGCGTGCAATGCTGTGGCTTCTCCGCGTTCGCTTTGTTCTTCGCTTAGCCACACAACGCGGATGTTCCCCTTCGGCAGATACGCTTAAATCTAGGCAGACTCGTCTCGTGGAATCGTTCCTGATTCGACGCCCACGGTTCAAGCTCAGAAAAACGA
>JALIZH010016990.1:0-23950 GCA_030522465.1 Rhipicephalus appendiculatus
TCATGTTCTAATCGCCTAAGTGCATCCTCAAAAAGCTGGGACTTGTACCCACAATATTATCGCTGGAAACAGAATAATGCAACATGTTTTTTTTATATTATTTTTCTATGGGCTTCGAGGGTCCCTTTGCGGGATTTTAAGAAGAATCGAAGATGGGGGGTTTTTAAAACTATTGATGTTTCTGTAGGCTTAACTGTCCCCAAACTTCAAAGTTTGAGGCCATTTATAAAGATATGTATTTGAGGTAGAGCAACCATATTACCAGGCAATATTGAACACTTTATGTTGTTTTAGGCCACCACTTTGTGGGAAGACGAAGACGAAGATGTTCTAAAGCATCGGCTGTGTTAGGCCAGTTCCTAATTTTTCGACATTTTTCTCAGTCTGACAGTTTCTATCACTTTCCTGGGCTTCATACTCCCCCCGTGACGACCTGGAGGCTCCCGTCCACCCGGAAAAACACGTCAAGCGGACCTCTAGGCGCGCTGCGCCGTACCCACCACGACACGGAACATCACCGCCAGATGCGCTCGTTGCCGCCTCTATGGCTGCGGTGGCAAGTACTACTCCTGCAGCCTCTGTAGAGGGAACTACAGATCATGGCCCTGCAAACAAGCGACTACGCGACGAACAAGACGGCTCCTATCCTTCGGATGAAAACACAGATGATATGGACCAAGCATCCTTCACGGTGGTGTCCTACAAGAAAAAAAGAGGTACTGGTGTTCCTGTCGTCTTCCGGCCTACCATAGAAGGAGGGAGCTTATGGAAAGTCAACCCTAACATTGTGGCATCAGCGGTCGTCACGTCGGCTCACACACAGATACTGTTCAACCTCTTGAAGAAAACAAATCATCACCCGATTTCATTCGATATAGCGTACTTGCAACCACGTGGCTGTTACCACAGGTAACTTTATCACATTTCAGTGGATACCAGCTCATTGCGGTATTCTGGCCAACGAAAAAGCGGATGAAGCGGCACGCAAAGGACTTCAATACCGGAATTACAGGCGAACCTATTTTACCAAATCTGATGCTTCCCAGCTGGCTAAGAGACTTGCTTCCGAAGAAAACAAGAGGCTCTGGAACCTTCCGACACATCATTATGATTTCCTCTACTCTATCGACCCACATCTAAGAACAAGACTCCCATGCAGAATTCCTCGACATCTGGAAACTTTGTACCATCGTCTTCGACTGAACAGTGCTTATGGAAACAGCTTACGGTACCGCTTTGGTCAAACCGAAAGTCCATACTGCAATAACTGTGGCTCCATAGAAACTGTGGAACATATTTTATTTGAGTGCCGAGCGTATGCCGATGAGCGTGCGCTCTATGAACATTCCATGCATATGCTGACCCGAAGAACATTATCAATTGACTGCGTCTTGGGCCCTTTACCCTGCGCCACGCAACAGAGGCATGCTATGAAACTATTATTCAGATATTTAAAGAACATCGGTCAGCTCGACAAACTTTAATGGCACCTTGAAAGCACGTAATAAGTCACTCTCAGCACACGTCCCCGCCCAAGACACAAAAAAACTCAGTTTGTGTTTTTACCTTTTTTTAATTCTATTTTAACTTTTTTTTATTTTTCTCTCTCTCTCTCTCTCTTTGTGTCTTTCAGTCCCCCAATCCCCTTCCCCACGCAGAGTAGCAAGTCAGCGATTTACACACGCCGGCTAAATTCACTTCTTTTCAATAAAGAGCTCTCTCTCTCTCTCTTTTAGGCCACCAAGTTATGATACTTTAGCTGCTTTATCTTAGAAGTGAAAAAATTCTCAAATATAGCAACTTTAAAAAAATGTCACCTGTTCAGACATTTTTCAAAAACAGTTTCCTTTTGTACACAGGCTTCAAACAATGCTGCTTCACTCTTCATTACGCATACATTTTATAGCAAAATATTTTTGTGTGTAAAGTTAATATTTGTGTTTTTATATTGTCGTTATCTTTGGAGAACGACAAGGGACGAAATTGGTCCCTCCGTACAGAATAACTTCAATATTTTTTTTCCTCCTAAACTCTGCAGTTAATACAAAAACAAAGTTCACTTTCGGGCTACTGGGTGGTATGTGCACAAAAATTGAAATACTGAATCAAATCTAAAATGTCAATTTTCGGACCCGTGTCGATCTCTCGTGGAATCACCCAATCATGACTTGTCATGTGCGATATGACTTGCATGCCACGCTCATGGAGCGCTCGCGGCCGTTTCGTTAGTTTGATATACACCAAATTTGGTATTGAGTGACATGAATGTATGACGAACATAATTGACAACTGGTAATATGGAAATCATGACTTGTCATGTGCGACATGACTTGCATGCCACGCTCATGGCGTGCTCGTGGCCGTTTCGTTAGCTTCAGGTACACCAAATTTAGGCATTGAGTGACATGACTGTATGACGAACATAAATGACAACTGGTAACATGGAAATCATGACATGTCATGAGCGACATGACTTGCATTCCACGCTCATGGCGCGCTCGCAGCCGTTTCGTTAGCTTGATATACACCATATTTGGTATTGAGTGACATGACTGCATAATGAACATAAGTGGCAGGTGGTAACATGAAAATCTTGGCATGCATGTCATCTACAGCGCCATTTACATGCCACGCTCATGGTGCGCTTGCGTCCAGTACGCTAGCTGGATATACACCAAAATTGTTATTGCGCGACGTGACTGTATGACGAACATAAATGATAGGTCCTAACATGTAAAACATGACATGCAACTTATGTAAAGCATGATCTGCTCCTTCCGGGCTGCTTCGCATTACATCGATTCCCACACTGCGTGAGATCTGCCGGCTTTTTTTAATGATATTTCTCTGAACCATACTTTCTGCACTGGTGCACTTTGATCGGTTATTGTCGTGTTTGCGTCCACCTATAAGCATAAATAATGTGTCGTAATAACTGGTCAGTTAGTGAATGTCGCCATGTGTGTCAATTGTAGTGCATACTGCTCACAGGCTGAAACGCGCCAAGAAAAAGAGTGAAACGCGGAGGCCTGGCGTTTTGATTCCGTGAGCGCGTTGTGGGGGGTAGCGTTTCACAATGGTGCACTAAACTTTTAGCTTTTTCTCTTATTTGAAGAGCACGACTGCAGCGTACAGTGGTTCCACGGCATGCTGGCACGTGATGCGATGGAGATCGTGGCTTCGAATAATCCCATTCGCGCTCATGACTGCACGACAGATCACCCGAAGCGGCACAACGAAAACGCAGGATTCACACTAACGCGCTAAACGAACCAAGCAAAACAACACAAGCGACGCCATTGCTAGGGAGCCTGGCGTCCCCGCCAGGCAGTACCACAAATAGGCACCACGATGACAACACCATGACCTCCGAGATTAGCCGGCTAATCTCAGAGGCCATGGACGGTGTCGGTCAGTATGGAAATATATGGAACGTGATGCGCGCGTCTCCCTCCTTGCATGATTGCAAACACTCGGCACAGCGACGCTACGCAAGCAAAGCGCGAGCGCTGTAGAGTCCGACGCGACCGGCGTTCGTTTGCGCGCCCCGGCGGCCACCTGGCACAGTGCCAGGGCACGCACGCACGGACAGACGGACGAACGGATGCGCGGACAGACTAAAATCCCTTGGACGGACGCACGCACGCGCGGACGGACGGACAGACAGACAGACGCACGGACAGAGTACGGCCTATTTTGAACCTATTGCGCTCTATATACGCTCTATGTATGGTCGATGTAAGAGATGTGTTTTGGTCCGACGGGGACGGGACCTGCGACAACGGTGACAACGGACATGGTGAGAGCCTAAGAATCTTCACTCCTAAAAAATAAACGTTGATGAGCAGGCCGCAAGAATACTTAAAATGGGGCGTTCGGCGACGCTTTGATACGAGCAATAGGATAGGCGACTTACCTCGCAAAGAGCACTGTTCTTTGTCGGAACAAAGTTTTTTCGGCCGATGTTGTGCAGCCACTGCTGCTTGCGCCAAGCCATCGCGCTTGCCTTGGGGTATCATAAAAGGGCATAACCGTTTGCACTGTTTTTGTTGCAGCCATAGGCGCAACAGCACGGCATAGCGCCCGCAGAAAGCGCAGAAAACTAAGCGCGCGCTACGTTCTTTACGCGTTTAGTTACGCGTAGTTACGCGTATTTATGCGGAGCCTCGGCGCAAAATGGCGTGAGCGAAAAAGAAAAACACAAGCAAGTGCAAGATCCACGCATCTCCACGGGCAACCGCGAAGGAGACCAATGATCGTGCAGAAAAAGCGGCGGAGAACGAGAGGACGCCAAAGGGGCGAGGAGAGAAAGAGGAGGTCCGGCGCGCGGCGGTGAGTACAAATGATGGCGGTACTTTCCCAAGAGATCAAGGGGCTTTACATGGAGTTACCCCTCCGCGTCTCCTGGTGAGTGGTGGCGTTCGAGGCAATGTTTATCGGTCCGTCCGACCATCCATCCACCCATCCGTCCGTCCGTCCGTCCGTCCGTCCGTCCGTGTCCGTCCGAGCCCTGGCACGGAGCCAGGTGGCCGCCGGGGTGCGCAAACGGACGCCGGTCGCGTTGGACTCTACAGCGCTCGCCCTTTGCTTGCGTAGCGTCGCTGTACCCAGCGTTTGGAATCATTCTGACCGACGCCGTCTCAATGGACACAGGCGTTCGCGGAACACACTTTGAATTTACGAAGGGTCCGTCAATTTAAGCGCTGGAACGCGGATGGCGTTTGTACGATGCACAAAGCGCGAGAAAATACGAACGCATGCAAACGGAGGAAGATTAGTCTCGCGTCTCGGTGCGATTCGCGGTAAAAAAATAAACAAGAAAACACGCATACATTCGGTTTGTGTGTTATCCCACTGAGAGTGTAAAAGAAAAAAGACATGGTATAGTCAGTCGAATGGCCACACGCTTTCGCCGCACACACTTTGGAATGTACAAAGTGTCCTTCAATTTTTTGCACGTGTTTAGCGAGCTCCTAGGGCATGCCTCAGTCGCTGAGTGACGATGCGCGAGCATCGCTGACGTCGACAAGTTTAGTGTTGTCATAGCCTCCGAGATTAGCCGGCGGCGCGCCGTTGCTAATCTCGGAGGCCATGCACCGTCTCAATGGGCACAGGCTATCGCGGAACACACTTTGGCATATACAAGTCAGTTTAAACGCTGGAACGCGGATGACGTCGGCACGATGCGCAAAGGGCGATAATACGAACGTATGCGAAACGGAGGCAGATTAGTCACGCGTCTCGCTGCGACTTTTCAAAATTTCGTAAACTACTGCGGCGCGCAAGTTGCCCGAAATCCACGCGCCTCCACTGAATTCTGCGGCGCGACCGCGGCGCCGCGGAACCCCCGGCGAAAATGGCGCCGCCGGCGGGCGAGGAGAATCGAGGAGGAAACGAGCGCGCGGAGGAGAGTGTCGTTACTTTCCCAAGATCAAGGGGCTTTAACTCCATGCGCCGAAGTTTTCAAGAAAAAAAAATATCTAAGAGCGTTGGGTTGTAGCGCGCTGCATAAACACAAAGAAGTAACAACTGTGACAGTTGTTAGTTGGCGCTCGTCCTGTGTGAACCTGTGCGTTCTATTCGAAGCGTCCTTTCTTGTGTTTGAGCAGCGCGCTGCAAGTGTCGAGCTGTGACCGTTGTAAGTTCACGCTCGGCATGTATGTGTTATTTTCATGCATCCTTCGTGTTTGTCATTTTTTCTTTACTTCCCTTTCTTCGTTCCTCTTCCTCTTCTCCTATCTCCCGTTCCACGATCCTATCTCTTCCCTCCTCCCGAAAGAGTAGGCAGGCGTTGTGCCCTTCCAGGTGGCAGTTGCCGGCTTGCTTTCTCTTTTTTTTCTCCGCACCCTTATGTATCTATGTATGCAAATCGAACGATAGCAATTACAATTGTGCTTCAGCAGTGCGCTGCAAGTTTCGAGCTGCTTGGTGTTCTTAGTGCGACATTTCAATGTGTTCCTATCACATTCCATTGCTTCACCCTTGCGGCAAAACTGAGTTTTTGTATGCATTATTGTTGTGCTCGCAAAAGAAAATTCACGAATAAAAGACTCCACGGCAGAATATGCGGAGGATTGCCACTGAAAGCTTCACGCTGATTATGATTGATAAAAAAAACAAGAACTGCGTAATGGTTGAAGAACGGACCTGAAGGCAACCTTGCAACACAGAAACAGTGAGACAAAAAAAGAACATGGTTGATCCCTCCATCATAGGAATCGGTATGACACGAAAGTGAAACGTGTCCTTACAGAAGTAGTAGAATGTTTTCTGCACATTGGTATGAGAGAACTTGCACAATGTATAGTGGTGTTTGACAGTTATACCAACATTTACAGTGGATGTATCCACGTGGACGCTTGATGGTTCATCTGTATCCCGACAACTAACGTCCATGATCAATGAATAAACATTGTGTTCATAGATGCTTGTGGTCGCTGTACGGTGAGAGCAGACTCGGAGAAAGCGGTGTGAGAGCCAGAAGAGCATCACTGATTGGAGGCCGAACTTAGGACTAAGTTCGCCTACTCGCGGCATTAGACCACTGCCCGACCAGAGGTAAACGCAACGCGCGTCGTTTCTTCCCCGTTGGCCGGCTGCGATTTTTCGCGGGGCGAGCTCCTAAACAAAGCGGGCAGCGCTGGACGCTGGCCAAAAAAAAAATAAATAACGGCAGCACCCCAAGACCCAAGAGGGGCGCAAGCATCGGATCGCTAGGGAAAGGTGCAGCCGCGCCCCTTGCGGCGAGGAGAGGCATTCTGCCTCAGCCGCTGCGTTGCAACGCTCCTCCGTTCGCACCACTAGGATGTTGATTCTAGTTCACTATAGGCCACGCGAAGCACTCGCGCGTTGCACAGCTATTTTAAGGCGAAAGCCTTTAATGTCTCATGCTCACGTCCGTCCGGTGTCCGTCCGTCCGGTGTCCGTCCTGCGTCCGTCCGTCCCCACACCCACTGCGCATGCGCCCAACCCATTAAAAAAAATAAAAATAAAAAACCTCCTCTCCACCTCTCTCTCCTCTAGGCATCCCTCCCCGCGGAGGCCACACCCCTTACTGCGCATGCGCGTCCCCTCCCTCTCTCCCCTCCTACGCTCCCCCCTTTCTACCCTCCTTTCTACGTTCCCCCTTTCTACCCTCCTACCCTCTACCCCCCTTTCTCTCTCCTCTAGGCATCCCTGCCCGCGGCGTCCACACCCCCCACTGCGCATGCGCGTCTTCCCCTCTCCTACGCTCCCCCCTCTCGCCTCGCGACGCCGACGCAGGCGGCGTCTGCTAGCGAGTTTCTTGGTTGAAAAAACCGACTGCTCGCGCTGCACAACCGTTCACTCGCCACTCCGTATATATGGCAATGGATCTTGACCTTGCAAGGTAGTGCCGGTGGGAGATTTCTCCTGTGCGTTGTCGAACGATAAAAAATTCGCAGCGTGCGCGTTAACTAAAAGCGGACTGCGGGTCTCTGTGTCCAGTCCGAGTCTTCTGTCTCTCATTGCCCATTGGCAGCGATTGGGATGTTCCAGTCGGAAACACCGGTCCATCACTGCGTGCTTTGTGCCCCCCAGGCTTTCTCTCCTGTGCAACGCTGCGATGAACGCCAGCGTCAACGCCGCCGCCAGTGTAAGCGTTAGCGCCCGCTGCTTCGCATCTACACATGGTTCCCTTTAGCGGGAGATGGTGTAATCTTTAAGGCGAAAGCGTTTAATGTCTCATGCTCACGTCCGTCCGGTGTCCGTCCGTCCGTCTGTCTGTTTGTTCTTCCGTCCGTCCGTCCATCCATCCGTCTGTGCCGTCCGTCCATCCATCCGAGCTCTGGCACGGAGCCAGGTGGCCGCCGGGATGCGCAGACGGACGCCGGTCGTGTCGAACTCTATAGCGCTCGCGCTTTGCTTGCGTAGCGTCGCTGTGCCCAGAGTTTGCAATCATTCTGACCGACGCCGTCTCAATGGACCCAGGCGTTCACGGAATACACTTTCCAATTTACAAAGGGTCCGTCAATTTAAGAGCTGCGACGCGGATGGCGTTTGCACGATGCGCAAAGCGCGAGAAAATACTAACGCATGCGAACGGAGGAAGATGAGTCTCGCGTGTCACTGCGATTCGCGGTAAAAAATTAAAGAAGAAAACACGCACCCATTCGGTTTGTGTCTTATCCCACTGAGAGTGTAAAAGAAAAAAAGACATGGCATAATCAGTGGAATGGCCACACGCTTTCGCCGAACACACTTTGGAATGTACAAAGTGTCCCTCAATTTTTTTGGCATGGACGGATGCTATGAGCTAGGACGATGCTAGGGGTAAGGTCGCCACCTGGCAGTGTGGTAATGCGTCGACAAAATTACACTTTTCCTATAAGAAACGCGTCGAATGGGACGGACGCCTAGCAACAAGGCTTTGAAGGAACTAATCGTGCATTTCAAGGTCATAATGCATTCCTTCACTTTAGCAAGAGCACTTTGAGAGGGCAGTGGTAGATTTGAAAGGCTTGTTTTTAATGCCTACAGAGTATATACCGTGGCGCGGTGGATAGCGTGCCCAGCATCTCTTGTCGCCTAGAGGACCTAGAGGTCGTAGGTTTGACACCCGTTGATGGAAACATTTGTTCGTTTTCTTCTGATCATGTGTATTTTTTGACGTCATTTCCGTGACGAAAATACGTCACTCAAATCTTGGTTGACCCCGGCATAAAACACATTCGTGTTAAAAAATTACACCATCTCCCGCTAAAGGGAACCATGTGTAGATGTGAAGCAGCGGGCGCTAATGCTTACACTGGCGGCGGCGTTGACGCTGGCGCTCATCGCAGCGTTGCGCAGGAGAGAAAACTGGGGAGGCGCAAAGCAGGCAGTGATGGAGCAGTGTTTCCTACTGGAACATGCCAATCGCTGCTAATGGGCAATGAGAGACAGAAGACTCCGACTGGACACAGAGACCCGCACTCCGCTTTTAGTTAACGCGCACGCTGCGAATTTTTATTGTTCAACAACGCACAGGAGAAATCTCCCACCGGCACCACCTTGGAGGTCAAGATCCATTGCCATATATACGGGGTGGCCAGTGAACGGTTGTGCAGCGCGAGCAGTCGGTTTTTTCAACCAAGAAACTCGCTAGCAGACGCTGCCTGCGTCGGCGTCGCGAGGCGAGAGAGGGGGGAAGCGTAGGAGAGGAGAGAGAGGGGGTGACACGCATGCGCAGTGGGAGTATGAACGCCGCGGGCAGGGATGCCTATAGAGGAGAGAGGGGGGGAGTGTAAGAGGGGAGAGAGAGGGAGGGGAAGCGCATGCGCAGTGAGGGTGTGGTTGCCGCGGGGAGGGAATGCCTAGAGGAGAGAGAGGGGGGAGAGGAGGTTTTTTTATTTTTATTTTTTTTAAAGGGTTTGCGCATGCGCAGTAAGGGTGGGCACGCGGCACACCGCCACCAACACCACCGGATTAAGCTTCGCCATAAGATGCTTCACATATAAAAAACACGGTTGATCCCTCCGGCATAGGAATCAGTATGGTAGCTTCTGGATGCTTCTGGTAGCTGTACGGTGAGAGCTGTATCAGAGAAAGCGGTGTGACAGCCAGAAGAGCGTCACTCAGTGGACGCCGAACTTGGGCTAAGGTCGCCTACTCGCGACATGTTAGAGTTATTGAACAACGCTGCCCGATCAGAGGGAAACGCAACGCGCGTCGTCTCTTCCCCGTTGGCTGGCTGAGTTACGGCCACGGGAAGCACTGGAGTGTACTAGAAGCATTCGCCCGTCGCAGAGCTATTTTTGGCATGGACGTATGCTGTGAGTGGGGCCGATGCTAGGGGTAAGGTCGCCACCTGGCAGTGTGTTAACGGTCGACAAAATTTGCACTTTTCCTATTCGAATCACGCCGGACCGACGCGTAGAAACGACGTTTTGAAGGAACTAATCATGCATTTCACTGTCATAATGCATTACTTCACTTTAACAAGAGCACTGTGAGAGGAAAGTGGTAGATATAAAAGGCTTGTTTTTAAAACCTAGAGAGTGTGGGACCGTTGACGGTAACTTTTTTTCTTTGTCTTCTGATCATGTATATTTTTTTTCGACGCCATTTTCATGACGGAAATGCATCACTCAAATCTTCGTGGACCCCGGCATCAAACAGTTTCGTCTTAAAATATTTAAAGGGGCCCTGCAACGCTTTTTCAGCATTGTCAGAAGACTTGTTCAGCTAGAAATCGGATGCCCTATATCCAATTTACTGCTTCATATACCCGACGTCCCCACGCTAGTTGGGTTATTCAATGTCAACGCTCGTTGGGTTATTCTAGCATCGTGAGCTGCATAGTAACCGTGGCCGCCGCAGAATACCACCACGTGCACGCGAGCGCGCTCAAAATCACGCTGTAGTTAAAGGGACTGTCTACCGCTCGGAGAGAGTCAGTGAAATGACTTTATTTGGTCCACAATAGACGCGAGTAAACTCAACGTCACCAAGCTAGGCTCACTCGGGGGTGGTCAGGTTAAACCTTACTGGCCTCGCGGAAAATTTTTCTGATTGTGGCGAAAGCGAAAGACCGTTTATTACATCGGCGGCAACGAGCATGCTTTTGTCTCATACGAAAGGAATTGTAATTTTAATTTGATGTTGAAAGTCGACAAAGAACGACCGCTAGCGTCACCCACAGCAATGTGGTTCAATCTACTGGCAGGGCAAGGAATCCTCGCAGACTCATGTTGCTGAAAAACAATCATGTATAACTTGAAATTGCATTTTACGCAGTTGAGGCAGCTTTCGGCTGCGCCAGAGAGTATCTCTTGCTTTTTAAATGCGAAGCATTTCTTAGCGAACTTCGGCGACTTTGAGCGGTATCTATCTATCTATCTATCTATCTATCTATCTATCTATCTATCTATCTATCTATCTATCTATCTATCTATCTATCTATCTATCTATCTATCTATCTAGCTATCTATCTATCTAGCCGCCTACGACTTTCTGCACTCCTGGCCGTATCGTTAATGGGATTTATACCAAAATTGGTACGGCATAACATGACCGTATGGCAAACATCACTGATGGGTCATATCATGAAAATCATGACTAACTTGTCATGAAAACTATGATTTACGCGCCATAGCCGTAGTGCTCCTGCGGCCGTTTTCTTAACTCGATATATCCAAAAATTGGTACGATGAGACATTTCTACATGACCACCATAAATGACAAGTGGTGATATGGAAATCATGACGTCATAAGTGACATGACTTGCATGCCACGCTCATGGCGCGCTCGCGGCCGTTTCGCTACTTGATATACACCAAATTTGGTATTGCGTGAAGTGACTGTAGGACGAACATAAATGCCAAGTGGTAATATGGAAATCATGATGTGTCATGTGCAACATGACTTCCATTCCACGCTCATGGCCCACTCGCGGCTGTTTCACTATCTTGATGTACACCAAATTTGGTATTGCGTGACCTGACTCTATGACGAACGTAAATGACAAGTGGTAGTGTGGAAATCATGACATGTCATGAGTGACATTACTTGCATTCCACGCTCATGGCGCGCTCGCGGGCGTTTCGCTAGCTTGATATACACCATATTGGTATTGCGTTATGTGACAATATGACGAACATAAATGACAGGTCCTAATATGTACGTAAATCATGACATGCATATTATGTACAGCATGATTTGCTCCTTGCTGGCTGCTTCGCATTACATCGATTCTAACAGTGCATGGGATCTGCCGGTTTTTTTTCTCACGCGTTCGAACAGGCGCCCGGTGGCGCTGCGTGCGGCGCCTTCCCCTGCCTGCATGCCTGCCCGCCTACGGCGGAGAACAAACGCGAGCACTGCGTCCGGCGCCGCTCATAACAACAACAACAATAAAAATGTCCGGTTCGGTGAATAGCAGAGCGACTGACCTCAGGGATTTTTCGAAGCATGCCCGGGAGTCCAACGTAATCTAGTAAGGTTGCGCGAGTCCTCGTGCGTAAAGTGCCCAAAAGTGAACACCGAGGTTCTATATTGAAGAACAATTTTCCATCACGTTCCGCTACACCAAGGCGTCCATGCTGGCTATCACATGGCATATGCAACGCAGAAACACCTTAACATAACTGAAAGACAGCAGGGACCTTCCGTTCTTTTGCGAGGCACGTCTCGTGTTCGTTTTAGTAGCACGTTTGGCATGAGTGGAACCAGTACAGTTCGTTTCACAACGCCGACGTACCAGTGTTGCTGGAACAGGCCAACTTTTCCGCTCGACTGCAGGAAATTTTAGGCTGACTAAACACAGCTGGAGAAATTGCCGTTATTACACTTGGGCCAAATGAGTGTTATTCTGAATGTTATTACTCTTGCGCGTTTCAAAAGGGTACTTCAGTCCTCCTCCATGCATCCTAATAATGCCAAGAGTTTTCGAACAATAATATTTTCTTTCCTGCGTCTAATGAACATGTTTGCTGGGCGTATCTACCTAGATCGTATATAGAAAGGCAACCTTCCTTATGAAAGCGCTCATTCCAAGCTTGTAAAAAAGGGAATGGCAATCACTTGTGTACAAAGTGCAATTAACAAATCCTGTGAGCACTAAATGAAGACTAGTGTAGGGCAACAGACCGAACGACTTAAATCATTCGGTTATCCAACTTCGCTCATTACAGCTGTGTGTGAAACTTTGCTACAAAGATTAAAACGTTCAGTAAGCAACACTGATGAGCAAGGAAAAGACCAACGTTTGTTTCATGTGATTCCGCATGTTCATACGTTATCGTATAACCTGAAGAAAGTGGCCAACAGGGACTAAGTCACCCTTGTATTTTCCGCTCCCCGTAAACTTTCAACGATTTGTAATGCTACGGACAGACGAAAACGAATGCTATGTACTACTAATCATGAAACGAAATTCAGCAAGTGCACCTCTCATGTTGTTTATGAGATACCGTTGAGTTGTGGGAGAGTGTACAATTGACAAAGTAGGCACTGTTTTAATGATAGGGCTAGGCAACATACGAACAATGTAAAAAATGGGTATGGCAGCCACCTAGCCTCCCACTGTAAAAAATCTGCATGCGCACCCAAGTTCGGGGTCAGTAGATTCTTAACGTTTTGAAAATCCAAAAAAAAGAAGGAGAAATCGGTGAAGCTTATTATATCGATAAAGCTGGAGATGATTTGTCAGCACGTCGTCACTTAGTTTGAGAACTCAGGAGGGTTGTTTTCTCGATAAACACCACGTAGAATAGCAATACGCATGCTCGCAATCTTTGATTACTTGTGGTGTTTTTGTGACAAGGCGTTTTTGGTGGCATAGCTACAAGTCGTGAATTTTCAATGAACATTGAGTTGGCAGTACAGCGCTAGTCCTGTTGTGTGTGTTTCTTCTTTGTCATCGTTTTTTTTTTTGCGCTGCTCCTATTTATTCGCTTCATGGAGCTGTAATAGCAAACAGAGTTAATTGATCAGCCAATGATTCGCCAGAAAAAAGCAGCGACATGCATTCATGTGAGCAGTCAACCAGAATGTGGAAGTAAATGTCTGTATTTATGCTGGAAAAAACGTTCGTTTACATGGCAGAGCCAACGCAATCAAAAGTAAATGTAATCAGTAATTTGCATTTGCTTGCGCTTCTTCTGTCGCGACTACATAAGCATCGTTTGCAGCTTGCCAAGAGCTCCACGCAGCATCCGTATTATCATCTGCAGACATATGTTGCTGTTTTGTTGTATTGCATCTCAAACAAAGTTCCTTTGTTTTGGTTGTGCAATACATTCTGATCACTCTAGGCCGACTTCTGCGAGGACCGATAAAAGACAGACTGCTCCCAGTTACGATTAATCGTTCCGGGTACCGCCATGTTCGAATTATCGGGAGCTTTGTCCCACAAAAAAATTTCCGGGCCCGAGTGAGCATCGAACCCTGGCCGTCTCCGTGGCAATCAGGTGTTCTACCACGCAGCCACGCGTTTGTTTGCAAATACAGCAAAGATAACTCCCTCTGCTTGGCAATGCAGGGAAAATAACTCTTGCTTTACAAGTACACGCGTCCTGTATACAGGCGTCACAATGCAGCATGTAATATTGCAGAATTATTGCGTGGTACAAGCGTACATTGCCATCAGGCGTCAGGACATGTGAATATCACAACGACATCGTGGTTTAAAGCCAGCCAGGCATTGCTTAAGGCACACATGTTACTGCGCGTATTCCCTTAAAGGGACCGACAACCAATTTTTATGGTGCCTACTTTTTTATAGCGCAACGGAAAGCTTACCAGTCAGTGAGTCTAATTACGGAATGGTAAAGTGAAAAAACGCCACGAAACATTTGTATTCAAAATTTTTCTATCTGCAGCGAATATGCAGTCGTATACAGTGAAACCTCGGTGATACGAATCCCATGGGACCACCAAAAATATTCGTATCATCCAAAATTCGTATCACCAGAAAGCCTGAAAAATTAGCATGCGACAAAACAAAACTGGCGTACATTTTCTTTACTGTTTTTCAGGACCGCAGTAACGTCAGGAAGAACTCTGAATGATTGTCAATTAAGTTTTTAGATGTCGGCCATCTTACCAGCGCTTGAAAATATACGGCCCGTACGCGCGTGTTAATTAATGAACCAGGTGCGTTATGACCCGCGACAGCAGTAGTGCCTTCCAAATTTGAGTATGCTTTTTCGCATGACATCGGAGTACTGCGGCGAAAGTAACGGAAAAAGCGCTTTGACGCGATAGATCAAGGCCACAACATTTCAGAATCACAGTCCTATGTTATGATTTTGTTATCGCGGAGGTGTTGCCGATGTTTTTTTAGGAGATTTACAGCCGTGCACGTACAAGTGCGACCTCAACAATCACGCATGTTGACACCGCGATTCTGATGATTTGGCGGCGCGCATGCCCGCGCTTGCGTTCCCGCACTCGCACGTGCTTGGCGCGTCGTCCGCGACAGCGCGGACGGCACCTCTTCGTACCTAGGCGGTAGCGTACGTTCGTATCAAACGTCGCGGGGTGAAAATCGCTTCGCAACAACCATGCTCCATTACATTGCAGGCCAATGGGCCTTGGCCGGGACCAAAGAAAAATTCGTATCACCCCGAAATTCGTATGAGCTGTGATCGTATCACCGAGATTTCACTGTACTCACATGCTGCAAACAGTGAGCGCGAGAGCCGTTCGTGTTCAAGCGCGCTGGTTTACTGCGCATGCGTGCACACCGCGCGCATGCGCCGCGGCTTTTTTTGTGCCACTGGCGGCGGCGCCAGCAGGGTGATTCCACGAGAGATCGAACATGCATGTCCGGACGATATTTTTGTTTGGTCTGGGTTTTTTATATGTTATGCGGGCACATTCAAAGTGCACAGAACCGAAAATTTTACTTCCGAAAGACGCTCCGAGCGCGAGAAAAAAAATATTTGAAGGTGACGGCGCGGGCGTCTTGTTTTTGCTCACCGCAATATTTTTGGATTTTGCGGCCGAATTTAATGCGAACTGTAAACGTGGCCTCGAAAATATTTTGTGTTCGTTTTAATAGGCAATACTTTGAACTACATCCGTGCTTTTTTGATGCTGTCCTCCAAACTGAAAAAAATGTAAAAAAATGGCAAACACGGCCCAAATCGAAATATTTGTTAAGTTTGATGAGTCTTCGCCCGTTTGCTATTTTACGCAGAAACTTCAAAACTGTGTCACATATAGAAAAAGGCCTTTGAAATGTTTCTGCGAAAAATCGCTTTCCTACAAGCAGCGTTAAAAGAGAAAAAAATAATTAAAAAAGCAAGTTTTTTCAAAAACGCCCATTTTCAAAAAACAAAATAAAAAAAACCCCGGTCTCAATTTTGACGAAAATTTTTTTATCGTAGAGTGCTTATGTCAGTCAATGCACGGTTTCAATATCATATATCCTCATTTGCTTTGTTAACGAGATATAGCGGGCCAAAGTGACCCTTGCTCTGTGTTCTCACTTCAGTGCCTTTGATGGTTGTTATCAGCTTGCATTGTGCGTAAATCTGCAGTACTAATTATTTTGCTGCAGCGAAACTTCACTCTGGTGGCCTGTCTTCAGCAAAAATGTATTAACAGATTTTATTTTTGTCTAGCGTGTGCGGGGTGGGCTGCTTCCACTCTTTAAAGGACTACGCGTACACAGTTTGCAGCCTTCAACCTCGCCTACAAGCATCAGAAGAAAGGTGGACGCACCTGTTCAACATATTAATCGCTTCATGTTCCTCAAGAAATGCTTGGTCTACCTCATCGCGGTTCTCAGATGTAGACAGGTTTTCCATAAGACGTGTAAGGCAATGCCAGCAGACCTCCGTCGCGAATATTCTCATCATATGCGGCAGTGGCCTCCGCAGGTAGGCAACAACAAAAACAGTAATGGCAAAAAAAAAAATCCAGTAAAACAATTACTCAACGAAAATGTTATCGAAACATGGGAGGCCAAGCTCGCCTCGGAGGACCTGGACCAACAACGACGTCTCGTCGCCAGGGCCAAGGAGGCAGCGAAAGCCAGAGGGTTCCTGGAATGAGAAGACCTCCCACCTTGGGTAGACGCGGGTATTGCACCGCGATACCGTTTCGTGAAATAAACGTTTATTCCTCCTCCTCCTCCTTAACAATCTTCTGCTTGTGAATGCGTAAATAATTGGCACAGAATACTCTTACCTAGTCATGGATCACGCGCATCGTGTGCAGTGAACAGACCAAGTCGATACGTTTACACTGAACAGCGCCACACTCATTCTCTCGCTTTTGCGCTGCTGTCGTGAATGAGTTTCCGAAATTGCTCATGTTTTCACGCTTTATGACCAAGGCTTTGTCTGTCTAAACGCTTTGTTCTACGACAATTAATGTGTGGGTGACACTCGTAGTCGAAATTAAGGATAACGTATACGTCTGGATCCACCAGTAATCCTGTTCTCGACGTGCGAAAGCACTTTAGCAAAATTGCCGACAAAACATCATAAATTGGGCAGCTTCGGCCACTCGTGGCTTAATCATGCCGCCCCACACGTTTTCTGACTGCTGAAACGCTGATGTAAAGGTCGAGATCATACAAGATGACATTATCTGCGACGCCGAAAACATGAGATTGCGGAAAGCGAAATTAACGGCTCATGAGTGGCTGAGATAACTACTTACAAATGTTATTTAGGCACACTGTGCGTCAAATAGATAACATGGTTAGACCATCCAAAGCACGTAACGGAAGGGAAGAAGGCAGTGAGAAAGCACCTCCATAACACGGCGTGTGGCATTTAGTTACAAATTAAGCTGGCTTGTCGCTGCATACAGATGTTTTTGTGTGTGCAAGGCGAGTTTCGGCAAAGTCACCTAAAGCATGTGCTCGCGGTGTCTCGCGTGCTCCTGATTAGCGAATAATGGCGGGATAAGTTGAGGTTGCAGGCTGCAAACTGCGGATATTCGCGACAGAGGTCTGCTGGCATTGCCTTACGCGTCTTATGGAAAACCTGTCTACATCTGAGAACCGCGATGAGGTAGACCAAGCATTTCTTGAGGAACATGAAGCGATTAATATGTTGAACAGGTGCGTCCACCTTTCTTCTGGTGCTTGTAGGCGAGGTTGAAGGCTGCAAACTGTGTACGCGTAGTCCTTTAAAGAGCGGAAGCAGCCCACCCCGCACACGCTAGACAGAAATAAAATCTGAGAATACATTTTTCCTGAAGACAGGCCACCAGAGTGAAGTTTCGCTGCAGCAAAATAATTAGTACTGCAGATTTACGCACAATGCAAGCCGATAACAACCATCAAAGGCACTGAAGTGAGAACACACAGCAAGGGTCACTTTGGCTCGTTATATCTCGTTAACAAAGCAAATGAGGATATATGATATTGAAACCGTGCATTGACTGACATAAGCACTCTACGATAAAAAATTTTCGTCAAAATTGAGACCGGGGTTTTTTTTTTATTTTGTTTGTTGAAAATGGGTGTTCTTGAAAAAAACTTCCTTTTTTAATTATTTTTTTCTCTTTTAACGTTGCTTGTAGGAAAGCGATCTTTCGCAGAAACATTTCAAAGGCCTTTTTCTATATGTGACACAGTTTTGAAGTTTCTGCGTAAAATAGCAAACGGGCGAAGACTCATCAAACTTAACAAACATTTTCGATTTGGGCCGTGTTTGCCATTTTTTTACATTTTTTCAGTTTGGAGGACAGCATCAAAAAAGCACGGATGTAGTTCACAGTATTGCCTATTAAAACCAACACGAAATATTTTCGAAGCCACGCTTACAGTTCGCATTAAATTCGGCCGCAAAATCCAAAAATATTGCGGTGAGCAAAAACAAGACGCCCGCGCCGCCACCTTCAAATATTTTTTTCTCGCGCTCGGAGCGTTTTTCGGAAATAAAATTTTCGGTTCCGTGCACTTTGAATGTGCCCGCATAACATATAAAAAATCCAGACCAAACAAAAATATCGTCCGGACATGCATGTTCGATCTCTCGTGGAATCACCCAGCAGCGCCGCTTCTCACCGTGCAACTCCTTTTACGTCGTAAGCAGCACAGAATTGAGCGGGGCTGGATAATAATATACATATTTTAATTTTGAGGACTGGCGCCCATGACAGCATCAGGCTGCGTACAGTAAAGTGATAGACTCCATATTCCATATTCCAGCTTCAAGGCTCTTCCGCTAGGCTGTGCGACATGATGGTTTTTGTCACTTTTAAGTACGATTTAAAAGTATAAATCCTAGTCACAAAGCGGAAAGAATGGTGGAATCTGTCACTATATTTCATGGTCTTTTCATTTCTACTAGGATCTAATCACACGTTCTGGCCAGTTGTCGGTCCCTTTAACACCCCGTAGTGGGCACATAGCAAGTTCGGAGACATTTCACGCGCATAAATGCTCGTGGTTTAAAGCATGCTGCCCATTACATAATATGCACTAAGTGATTTAAGTACTCACTAGGGACAGGATATCGCTATCGCGTTCAAATCTTAAAGGCGAAGCTTACGGGTCCCCCCAATTTTTATTTATTTTATTTGCATCTTTCTTGATTTTTCGGTCACGGACAAGATGATGATTTTTCGCTCACAACCAACGACGCCGACGCCAGAATTTCTGCGAAAGGAGCTCGTTAGGGCTATCTCGTTAAAAGAATCAGGGAGGTGGGGAGGAGGGGGAACGCAACCAGCTAGTCCGGAGCTGCCTATCTTGTGCAGCGAAATAATAATAATATTTGGGGTTTTACGTCCCGAAACCACGATATGATTATGAGAGACGCCGTAGTGGAGGACTCCGGAAATTTCGACCATCTGGTGTTCTTTAACGTGCACTGACATCGCACAGTACACGGGCCCCTACCATTTCGCCTCCATCGAAATGTGACCGCCGCGGCCGGAATCGAACCCGCGACCTTCGGGTCAGCAGCCGAGTACCTTAGCCACTGTTCCACCGAGGCGGACGTGCAGCGAAAGCTGTTATGAGATCACAAGGACTGTTTTCGGTGCCGCAGTTGTCCGCCGCCGCCACCGCCGGTGTCCGTAACCGCTATCGCACGAAATAAACAAAGGAAATGAGAAAACTAGCGGTTGTTCCGCGTACGAATACAACCGATGAGCGAAGCTCATTAGAAATGGGACGCACGTGGTGCTCGGCACGCGCGGCGTTTCATTGTCCAGGCAACGGACCGACCACTGGACGGACGACAGGGTGAAGCGATGGTTCCACGCGTTCGCCTATTTGAGGGGAGAGGGCAGAGTCGAAGAAAGAGGGAGAGGACGACTAATCTGCCTCCGTTTCACATGCGTTCGTATGCCCGCGCTTTGCGCATCGTGCAGACGCCATCCGCGTTCCAGCGCTCATATATCCCCCCCCACGTGAGGGGGAGACGCCACACCTGGCACCGTGCCAGGGAGCTTCAACGGCGACGGCGACGGCGGGGTGCCGGCCTAAGGAGCTTGGCTCCTAAAAACTAGCAGTTGTTCCGCGTACGAATACAACCGATGAGCGAAGCTCCTTAGAAATTGGACGCAAGCGATGTATGTACGGCAGATTGTCATTTCGGTATGTCGGTGTCTCGGTTCCTGCCGATGATCTTGCGAAAGTAGCTTTCTTTGAAGGTGTCCACATCGGGTAGGCCGTATTTTCAGTACTCGCAGAAACGGGCTGAACCCGCAGTGACTCTATTGTCGGAGAAAGAAAGAGATGGTAGCACGGAGGAAACTGTAGTCGTCCATGGCAGCAGAGCGTGCGTGTGGCACAGGGAGAACGCTGGCTTCTTTTAAACGCCAAGTTTTTTTAGGGGCGAAGCCCGGTCGGTTGTCGATCCATCCTCTGTACCCCGTAGTGTTCCCTTATCGTACAATAGAGGGCGCTGTCCCATAGAGATGCATGTAAACTGCAGTTGGGTGACGATATACGAGATGGCGCTGTACGCATTCTGTGTCGTCATCTCCATTTCTCGTCTCGTTTCCGAGAGGGCGCTGTCCCATAGACATGCGTACAATATGGCGGTTGGGTGAAGGTACGTTAGATGGCGTTGGCGGTGCAGCTGCTCTCCGATTGGCTACTGCGCGGGGTTGCGCCGGGCGGTGAGCGCCCGCTATCTCTCATTCCCCGGATCGTCGCCGTACGAGTGCGCTTGCCCGATCGTGCTGCTTGGCGGACCATGGACGACGAGGAGCGCCGGGTGGGGAAAGCCGCGCCGCTGCGGCTCGTGCTCGTCGGCAGGATCCCGAGGTGCGAGCTCGAGAGGCCGCCGTGACGCGAGCGCGGCGCCAGGCGGATCTCGAGGCGCTGCGCGCCCGCGAAGCCGCCGCCAAGCGCGTGCGGCGTCAGGAGGATCCCGAGACGGTGCGCGCCAAGGAGGCCGCCCATCAGTAATCGCTTTGATTACTGCTGGGCGAAACCACTGAAGATTTCACGGTGTAACCATGATTTCTTCACGAGCTTCGCCCCAAACTCTTCATCATTCACCCCGTGGATATGCTGTGATTTTTTTTCTTTTTTTGCGCTGCGCGCCTTGTTTGCGCGCGGAGAGCGTCTGCTGCGCTCGGTGCCGGAAAGCGCGTTCGCAGGTTTGAGCGGAGAGCGCAGAGACGAAGAAAGAGGGAGAGGGAGACTAATCTGCCTCCGTTTCGCATACGTTCGTATTCTCGCGTTTCACGCATCGTGCAGATGCCATCCGCGTTCCAGCGCTCATAAAGCTCATTTATCCTCCAGCGTGAGGGGGCAGACGCCACAGCTGGCACCGTGCCAGGGAGCTTCAACGGCGACGGCGGGGTGCCGGCCTAATGAGTTTCGCTCCTAAAAATACAAAGGGCTGTGCTGGGACTACGCATCAGTTCGAATAAGCAGTAAGTTCACCGAGTTCGAATAAACGAGCTTTTATTGTAAAAGAAAGAAGAATAAACAAACAAAAACGTCACTTAACAGAACTAACGAAAACGTTTTAATATAAAGGAAATACAGCTTTAGAAACTGAAGATTTCACAGGTAAAAAAGCGAGTTCTTAAATAAGAATGGCCATTAGCACAGCGATTACACTATAAACGCTTTGTGCTATTGCGTGCTCGCATTAGAAGACAACATGTGCTCATAAGTTGCCACATATCGGCAACACAATCACAAACATAACAATTTTAAAATTGTTTTAGCTGAAATAAATAAGCTAGAAAACACACCTACACAGGAGGCTTAGCCTGCGCGTGATATTGGGCATCGTACATGAAACTCATTCGAGCCTCATGTTCATCAGGATCCGCATATCGCACTACCCTATTTGCTTTCCCATAGAGTGTGGAGGTCGGGGAAGCGTAAATGTATTGCGTGGCACTTTTTATGATGTATTGGCAGGGGAAAAATACCTAGGAGTGTGACAGGTAGTTCTGCATCTAACGTGGTTTCACACTGCCTTCAGGAATGTAGGCATTACAGCTTTCTGCAATTCACATGGTTTTGCAGCACAACCTCCGAGATCGGTCGACGTTTGATCTGTGTGCTGTGATAGCGAAATCATGGGACATTAGGGTGACGTATTACTTTATGATTTTTCGCATCGCTCGTGTTGACGGCCACCTGCGACGCCGACGGTCACGTATCGCGTTTGATGATGTACCTAAGGTTTTCGCGTTAAAGAATTTGTCCGATGTAGAAATAACTCTGAAGAAGCAGAGGAGCTTGCGCTTCAAGCGACGGCAGCGAAGTTTCACCATTTAACGACAGAGGGAAGTTACTTGGAGAATGAAGAGCTGTAGCAGCCAGTTTGACAGTACAGATATTTTCGGACTGCTATCTGGTTAACCTCCCTGCCTTCTCCCTTTTGTATTCCTTCCTTCTTCTAGGCTACGCCAGGGAGCAAGGTTGAAGTAACATATTGTTTCTGGAGTCAACCAACTTGCTCCCTGTGCTAGTTATCCCGGGGTCTAAGTTCTGTGCAGAAAACGCTGGAGCGACCTCTCATTGCTGCTATCCCGTATCAACGAAGATCAGTTTTCCTGAACATGTACTGGCAACTACTTCCCAACGGGCTCGTATGCACACATGGGAAATGGGTCGCGCCTGATTGCGCTCGTACACTTTGAATGGGTGTAGCAATGCGCTTCCTTCTATGATGATATTGTCACGCGCGTTTCTAAATTTCACTTTTACTGTTTTCGGTTTACGCCCACAAGGACTGTGAGCAAACCGCGCCTGCAGTGTTCGAGAAGGTTCACGATTGTAGTAGATCGTTTTGTTAAGATTGCGCGCAAGACGCGAACACTCAAGATTATTCCAGAGCTCGCGCGACGACCAGAGATAAGGCTAGAATGTTCGACGCGTGATCTATAAAAGCCGGCGCGTTCCAACGATGGTCAGTTGATCGACGGCCGACGCTCTGTTCGCCGCTATCAGTGCCAGCGTATATTGCTGTAATCTTACGTTCCGTTGACCGGCCACAAGTTCGGCCTAATAAACAGTTTCATCTTGGACACGTCGCCTGCTGCCTTCGTCGACGTCACAACCACGTGACAATATGCCGCGAAAGGAGTAGCCGTGCAGCAGCTGGCTTTGATTACTTGTTAGATTCACTACCTCGTACTCACATCACGACACAATGCACCCTCGGGTCCTTGAAGCATGCCGGCCGTGTGCGTGCGCCTTGCTATACCCTTCAATTAAACTGGGTGCGCACGTATGAGTTGTGCCGTAGTCAAGGTAACATTCACGTCGGAACTGTTTAAAGGGACACTAAAGGCTAGTAACAATTTATGTCAGAGCGAAAGCTCAATGTATGACAACGTCTAAAACGGCAATATTATCAACAGCAGTGCCCTACTTACCGAGAAATTAAGCTAAATGTATCACACGACGTGCGCCACGAGTGGCACATTTGCGAAACGATCCGTGATGACGTGAGAGCTTCTGGCTACAATAATCCGTAGTAATCACTACAGCTGCAATAAAAAAAGAAGCTTCCGTGCATTACAACACGTAATAAAATGCTCCTTGTCCGTTTCTGTTTGATTCATAGAAAAAGGAACCGCCTAGGAAAGGCGCGAGTGATTCAAAAATTGCGTTTTCGCTTGGTTAGGCTGGATAGGTGGCGCCATCTAGCGGAGCCCAGTTGCACCAAGCAAGCAGAGTATTGTTCAGTGGCGGTTGTTGTTGCTGTGGCTCCCGCTACTTTCGCTCTGCTGCTGCTAGTGTCGGCGGCCGCGCAGTAAAGGCGGGCAACGTTGGGCACGGAAACAGTGACATCAGAGATTCAGAATGGTTAGGCGGGTGATTTGAAGTGCGCTAACGCGATGCGGACCACTGAAACTTGATTTTATTTCAAAATAAGCATTTCCTTGGCACGAAAGTAGTACTACGAGGTTTCTGGACCGCTATTTGAGCAATCAACGTCGACTTAATATTTCACTTTAGTGTCCCTTTAAGTCGGCCGTGAGAACGGTGGTGTCCGCAGAGAATCACAGGTGGGTATGCGCCACAGGAATTGGGCAAGCCACTACCGAGTACAGG
>JALIZH010016991.1:0-22364 GCA_030522465.1 Rhipicephalus appendiculatus
TGTTGCCCACGAACTCAAGTGGTTCATGTCGTGCGCCTTAAGCCGTTTTATCCGCGTTAGCGAACTTCAGGTCAGTCGTTTTCGATTTCTTATATTAATTTATTTTGTCGCTTCCACGTTCGTTCTGTTCAAATCATCGCGACAATGCTTCTTCAGAGTCTGCACTGCCACGCGCGCCTATTTCTTTTGTTAAGGCCTGAGATGCCTCGTCAAAGGCGAAATTGACCTTCGGCGTCAGCGCCTCGCGTCGGTGACGCCTTGCGTGCCGCGGTGTCGGGAAGGAATGAGGCAAATATCATGACGAGATAACGTCACAATATCTCATCACGATGACCCTCACAGATTTGTCAAACCTTGTGTCGTCATCATGACGACACAGTGCCTTCACGTGACGTAACCTCACATCACGGCGTCATCACATCGCATCGTAGCTTGGTCTCATCACGGCGAGGATGCAAAACCAGGTGAGGGGCCTCCGATCTTGGAAGCAGTGCATAACTATGTTAGGTGCAGAAAGCTTTTGTAGGGTGGCGGGGCAGCATCAACACATCGGTTGGGAGGAAAATGAAGACGGCTTGTAGTCGTTCGAAGTGAATGCGTGAGGGACCCTGTGAGTTTTTTAATGCGACCGTGCTTCACTCATACAAACCTGTTGCCAAGCGTCGGGTGACTCTGTGGGAACAGAGTCACCCGAGGCTTGAACGACGTGAACTACGATGTTGTTCCCGACAGTGATTAGAGTTCCAATCGCCGGAAACACTCACACAAAGTCATGCACTTCGTGCGGATGAAATCGTACCTATCCAGCTAACTTTCTTTTGTCGTGTGCGCCGCGGTGCGGAGAAAAGAGCGGGCCACGCCCACCTCGGGAAATACGCTCTCCGTGCGATTGGGGACGGCCGCAGAAAAAAAAAGCCCCCACCTCCCCCGAAGGGAATCGTGAGGAAATGCGAATGCATTTCGCGCGCGCTTCACTCCATTTATATATGGTGGTTGTGGTTTGAAGAAGGAAAAGGCGCCTAATTTCTGCAGCCCGGTCGGGAGCACGGCGCAGCGCCTTTTTTTTTTGCTTTTTCTTGTTTTTTTCTAATTTTTTTATTTATTTTTTAATTTTTTTTCATATATAGCTCCGCCGAGCTCCGCCGCAGACCGCTTTTAGTTAATGCGCACGCTGCGAATTTTTATTGTTCAACAACGCACAGGAGAAATTTCCCACCGGCACCACCTTGGAGGTGAAGATTCATTGCCATATATACGGGGTGGCCAGTGAACGGTTGTGCAGCGCGAGTAGTCGGTTTTTTCAACCAAGAAACTCGCTAGCAGACGCTGCCTGTGTCGGCGTCGCCAGGCGAGAGAGGGAGAGGGGGGGAGCGTAGGAGAGGAGAGAGAGGTGGGGTGCGCATGCGCAGTGGGAGTGTGGACGCTGCGGGCAGAGATGCCTAGAGAAGAGAGGGGGAGCGTAGGAGAGAAGAAGAGAGGTGGGGACGCGCGCATGCGCAGTGGGAGTGTGGACGGCGCGGGCAGGGATGCCTAGAGGAGAGAGGGGGAGCGTAGCAGGGGAGAGAGGAGGGGAGGCGCATGCGCAGTGAGGGTGTGGTTGCCGCGGGGAGGGATGCCTAGATGAGAGAGAGGGAAAGAGGAGGTTTTTTATCTATTTTTTTTTGAAAGGGTTTGCGCATGCGCAGTAAGGGCGGTCACGCCGTACACCTCCACCACCGGATTAAGCTTCGCCATAAGATGCTTCACATCTAACACCTGCCGGCGCGCACACCTCCTCAACCTATCCTCCTACTCCTCCTCCGCGGACAACGCCAACGCCAACGCCGGATGCCTGACATAGCCCGACTATGAAATGCATTCGCATTTAAAAAACCCGCCGCGCGCCCGCCATCTCGGAGGCCATGTTGTACGCATGTCTATAGGACAGCGCCCTCTCGGAAACGAGACGAGAACTGGAGATGACACCATATCCACGGGAGTGAATGATGATGAGTGGGCGAAGCTTCGGAGATGCGTCAGTAAACCGGTAATCTTCCGCGAATTCTGCGCAGTACATCATCAACGACGTGAGATCGGGCGCATTTATACTAAAGGGGTCGATGAGAGTCATGGCGACTCGCAGCTCACTTTAATTTTACATGTACGTTGTGAATTATTTTTATTGTTTAATCACGCACAGGAGACCTCTCACACAGGCACTACCTTGGAGGTCGAAATCCAGTGCCTACTGGCTACTCAGAATGCATGGACAACCGAGGACCGCCGAGGTGATGCCGTAAGGAGATTCGCCCCTATATATATTCATCATGTACAAGTACCGCCATCTGGCGGACATTCCAAGAACTAAACGAGAGGTGGCTACATACAACTACATACATCGAGGACGCACGACCCACGGCTTAAGGAGCTTCGCCCCTAAAAATTGGATGTGTTCCAAAGATTGACCTCAAAAATGTCAGCTCACTGGCAACACTGAATACATTAGAGCAACTTTGAGGTCAGAGTGGTCAGTTAAAGAGTGAATCAAGGGTGCTCTCCCCCCCGCCCTTACTTCTTCACTGGGTGGATGCACCCCCCGCTGATCGGCGTACCCTAGCAGCCCAAATTAGTAGATGCATTTTGTTCTAAGAATATAGTGCACTGCCGGTACAAAACACGTGGCCCGCGGACCCATTGCTAGTGGCCCGCGCCTTCCGACAGAATAGCCTTGCCAGTTTGCTGAATAGTATTCGCATTATTTTCTGGCCTACTACGTATAATAGCTCTTTGTTCAGGCAAGCTATGGAGACGGGACTGGTCTCAAGTGTTTTGTGCGTGTGCGCGAGGCCCCCCATGCGCTCATGATAAGTTGCAACATCAACGAAAACTCCGTATTTCACAATCCGCGTCCAGATTTTAGTAATTCTGAAAATCACTATCCATATGTTTTCAGAGACCTGAGGTCAAATGCCCTTCTGAAATGACCTATGCAGGAAATGACTTCTTTATTATTTCAAGAGGCACCGTTTGGTGACAATTTAATTCAAACTCTCCCCCCCCCCCTCGGAATCCACCATCTTCACTGTCCTCCCAGCGCTTGTGGTACTAAATTTCGTTACTGCGGTCCTCTAGTTGACGTTTGTTGGAGGCCCCTTCTATATATCTTAATCCAGAGCGTCCTTCGTGTCAACAATAGTAACTCCTTCGCGGTGACACGGCTAAAATGGCAATAAAAGGCACTACGCCTTCTTTTGCAGAATATTTCTTACGGTATGATGCGCTGCACAGCCATGTACAGGACCACCAGTGGTCCACAATGTTCACACCGAAGTGTCTTTTCGACTGCGAAAATATTTTTCTGGATTTTTTCTAAAATCATCTTGGATTTTAGAAAAATCCAGGATGATTTTCAGCGCAGCTAGCTCTTTTGATCGGCGATACATCACAATACGAAAAAACATTTCGGGGGGGGGGGGGGGCTGAAGCCCCATAAGCCCCCCCCCCCTGGCTACGCCCCTGGCTGCTACCTAGAAGCAATGAGATTTCTTTTTTTCAATCGCCATGTTACCTTCATATATAGAACGCAGCCGTAGTTGCGCTGTGAACGCACTCTACCTGGTTTCTTCCCAGGTGAATTAAAACAAAGCACGCAGTTCATCTCTGCAGAAGGACGTGCTGGATCTAGCCAACGCTCCTGAACACTCTACAATGAATGATGTCTTCGTCTGCTTTTCCGCTGGTTTTCTTATACTTTATTGTTGGCGGACACGTTCTGTTTGCAGTTTTCTTTTTTCCCTCTAAACCGGAAACAATAATTGTCGGGGTTCTAGGTCCGGAAATACTAAAGTGAGCATGACGTATCATTAAAAGATGGGAACGTAATTCTCACGAAATAGCGAATGCTAAATGGTGTCAGACAACTTAAAAAAATTACGCAATGAAACACACTAATACCACCTTAATATTTTCACGTGATTCTGACGCGGAAAAAGCAGGCCATAGTCGGTAATCATGAAATGCCTTATTGGGCGGACTTCTGCCCAATAACAAAAAGACTCAAACTACAAGCAACAGTCGTTGCACAATGATAACGGCGAGTACAGACGTCCGGCATCACGTAATATTCCCGTGTTACCTCCAGCATAAACTCGGTTGCAAGTGTTCTGCGCGTAGTCTTCGCAGAAGAGTTCGAAACAATCGCGAACTTTACAGAAATTGCGGCGCGGCCTGCGACAAGTGGTTGAAAGAGGTTTTTCTGGGTGAAGCCCGTTCGCACTAAAGAAACTCAGAGAGTCCCTCATGCATTCACACAGCACGACTACACGCCGTGTTGATCTTCCTCTCAGCCGTTGTGATGATGCTGCCCCTCCACCCTTCAAAAGCTTTCTGCACATAACGTAGTTTTGCATTGCTTCCAAGATCGGAGGCCTCTCACCTGGTTTTGCATCGCCGCCGTGATCAGACCACCATTGACCAAGCTACGCTGCGATGGGATGACGCCGTGATGTGAGGTTGCGTCACGTGAAGACAATATGACGTCATGATGACGACACAAGTTTTGACGATCTGTGAGGTCATCGTGACGAGATATTGTGACGTCATCTGATCATGATGTTTGCCTCACTCCTTCCCGACACCGCGGGGCGCAAGGCATCGTCGACGCGGGACGCTGACGCCGACGGTCGATTACGCGTTTGAAGAGGCATCTCAGGCATGAACAAAAGAAATAGGCGCGCGTGCATTGCACACTCTGAAGAAGCAATGTCGCGATGATTAGAACAGAACGAACATGGAAGCGACAGAACAAATTTATGTAGGAAGCAAGAACAGTTAGGAATTCGAAAACGACTGTCCTGAAGTTCGCTAATGCGCATAAAACGGCTTAAGGCGCGCGACATGAACCACTTGAGGTCGTGGGCAACAGCGCGAAGAGTAAGTAATTTCTTCCAGACTGACCTCGTAGCCCCCGATGCCGACTCGTGAAAGCACTACGTACGGCCCGAAGTTTCACCGACCAAATTTTAGATGCGAAGCGTCTTATGAACGAGGCCTGTCCCCCCTGTCCGCCGTAGCCAGATGACGATAACGATGACGCTGGCATCACGGCACAGCACACGCAATCTAACCATTATACGCCATGATGATGACGATGACGCTCATGACCATGAAGAATAGGCGCGTTCCGGACCACACATTCTCTTTCTGCCATGGATGAAAACGATCGTGAACGCGCTCTCGCCCTCGAAAAGCAAAACGGCAACGCCGACGACAAGCTGCTACCCCGGGGTTGTACACACGCGTTGTCACTCATTTACATGCGTGAGTGGGCAATTTCAGGGGTGATTTACGGTAAGAACGATCCCCAGAGGTTCCCCACTCGTCACGATTCACTTCGTGGAAATGCTAGATTTTTCGCTGAGTCCACGTCGGCGTATCGGCGTCCAGACCAAACACGGTCATCGAGCTGCTATTTAACGTCGCGTCGTCGAATGTTGTAATGACGGCTATCAATTCTCTGCTGGTTCATAATACGCAGACGGGCGTGTTTCCTGGTTTCTTCTTCGGTCTCCTGCAGATAGACGGCGACATCGAGCTTTTTTTCAGCGATGACGTTAGGCAGCTTGGCGTAAAGCGTTGCAGCCGGGCTCCTCCCGTAAGCAAGCTTCAACGGCGCCATGCGGGTTGTTTCTTGCAGGGCCGTGTTCCTAAGGAAAGGTCCGATTCAGAACGATTGCATCCTATGTCATGTTTTCAATGTCGTCGTACATGACCAGCATGATGGCGGTAGTTTTGTTCACACATTCGGTGAGGCCTTTCATCAGAGGGTGTAGGCAGCCGTCCTTCGTTGACTTCTTTAGCTGTATTGCACGATCGCTTGCGTTAGGTGTGCCGTGAAAGCTGCACAATTGTCGATAATCAGTACATTTGGAGCGCCGTGGTGCCGAAACGTGTTCTCGAATAAGAATATCACTACCTCTGTGGCAATACCTTAAGGCAAAGCCTTGGATTCGGCGCAGCCGGTTAGGTAGATGACGTAATTTGTGTTCAACTTTTCTCACACGGCTTACTGCCGACAGGGGGTCGCACAACGAGCCACGCAACGCTGTTGCATTACATGAGACACAATTAATGCACAACCTCCTCGTCTGATGTATTACCCCGACCATTCAGTATTGAGCGGCATTAGAAGTACAATCGCGCTCTGTCGTACTATTCGGACGAGTATGGGAGAGACTTAACTGCCCCGCAAAGTGCTATTGAAATGCAATCCCCGACGTCGAACGTCAATGAAGTCAAATATAAAATAGCAGGCTTCGCTTAAATCATCCGCAAAAGCCTCCGTGCCAGATCCGATTACATTACAGACTTCCGCACCCTGCTTAAACAACTTTATTGATAACCTGAACAATAAAAAAGTAGTGTAAAAAAAATTTGCTTTCCATTTCATCGTTTAACCAAACCACTCAATAAAGCAAAAATCTAGAGTGGTGCCGTCTAAATATCAGCCACGAATTGCGCACAAAGCCAATTGTAGGTTCAAAAAAAAGAGAAGCACTGATATCCACTTCAACGTCTCGGCGGACTCGACTGCGAGGTTCGGCCTAATGGCATTACGAACTCTCAACGACGCCCGGCACGTCCTGAGGTCCTGCATGTCGTGCGCCTTAAACCGTTCTACGCGCGTTAAGGAACTGTGGACTCAAGTTTTTACTTGGTTTATTGGTATTATTTATTGGATGCATTTTTTTCATGTTCTGTTTTAAGCATCAGGGCGATGCTTTTTCAGAAGGGGGGCATTGCCACGTGCGTTATTTCTTTCAATTTTCGCTGCATTTAATTTACACCCGCAAAGGCTGTCGGCAATCCTCGACGCAAACCGCACCTCAGTGTTCGAGAAGCTTCGCGATCGTAGTAGATCGTTTTGTTAAGATTGTGCGCATGACGCCAACAGTCAGGCTTATTCCAGAGCTTGCGCAACCGTCAGTGATAAGGCTGGAAAGTTCGGTGGGTGATGTATAAAGGACGGGGCGTTCCTACCATTCGACCGCCGACAATGTGTTCGCCGCTACCAGTGTCAGTGTCACTGACACTGATACTGACACTTTAGTCTCCCTTTCCTTTTCCCGGCCAAAGTTCGGCCAAATAAACAGTTTCATCTTCGACATGCCAAGTGCTGCCTTCGTCAAGGTCACGACCCCGTGACAATATGCGAGAAGGCATGCAACATTTATGTGTCAACTACGCACATTTGGACTGTCAGCTCAACAACCAAGCATTGGTGGTGGGCACGTAAAGGGGTGGGGGGGGTCAGAAGTTTGCAGGCCACTCTCCCATGTATTCCTATGGAAGCGTGGCCTGCGAACTTTTGACCAGCCCTGTACATAGAAGCGCTCAACTTGATGGGTTAGACGTGAACAAGTCCTGCAACATACAAGCACCGCAGTCTTGTAAACACAAGTGCACACTACTGCAGACAACTTTCCCGTATCGACGGAGGGAAAAGAAAGCGGGTGCGTTGCATGGATCATGCTGGACAAACGAAGTCTTCCTCCATTTTAGGGGCGAAGCTCCTTAAAGTGGCACCCGTTCGTCCCTCGTCGTAGTCGTAGTGCGTAACTAGTCTTACGCTTTGACCTCCAAGGTGGTGCCGGTGGGAGATTTCTCCTGTGCGTTGTTGAACAATAAAAAATTCGCAGCGTGCGCGTTAACTAAAAGCCGAATTCTTCTGTCTCTCATTCCCCATTAGCAGCCATTGGCATTTCTCCTGTGCGTGACTAAACAATAAAAATTTTGTTCAAAACGCCGTTGATTGATGAAATAAACCAATGAAAGACGCCAGATGTTTTCTAAAAGCAAAACGAAAAGACGCCAGATGTTTCTAAAGCAAAACGAAAAGACGCCAGCTGCTTAACGAAAGACGCCAGGTGTTTTCTAAAGCAATGGTTTTATAATCAAAACCATATCGCGATACAGGTTTGTAGTTGACGATGCTCGTTGCCGTCGGTGTGTGCTCGTATGGATAAGGATGCCGCTGCAACCAGTGCAAGAACCACTTAGCTTACATTTCACCGACCACAAAGTGGTCATAATGAAAGGACAACGGAAACCAGCAATAAAAGTTTGATAAAACATTTAATCAATCGTTTCACGTCATTTTTATCCGGCGAATTAACGGAAGAAATTTCACGGTTTAACCGATGATTACTTCCAGGAGCTTCGCCCAATCTCATCATCATTCACCTCGTGGATCTGCCGTCAATTTTTTCTTATACTTGCCTCCATTCTTTCCTCTTTCTCTCCTCCTATCTCCCTCTCCTCTATCTCTTCCCTCCTCCCGAAAGAGTAAGCAGGCGTTGTTCCCCTCCAGGTGGCAGTTGCCAGCTTGCTCTCTCTCCCTCTTTCCTCTGTGTCCTTGTGTATATGTGTATGTAAATCAAATAATAATAATAATAATAATAATAATAATAATAATAATAATAATAATAATAATAACGAAGCCAGAAAAGATTCGTTCTCTAAAGATTGTCGAGAAATCTAGGGTAGTAAAATGATCCGAAAGAAACACCGTTGCATCGTTTGGACGAGGAGAGGTGAACCTGGACAAGAAAGTCGTCGAAGTCAAGGTGAAGGAAGATCCTACATAGGAACACTTCACTATTAAGGTACCTAAAACAGAAGTGATATCCTGCGACGCGCTACCATCGCCACCATTGGCAATACAAGAAAGATTAAGATCTCTAGCAATTATTTCTTTGTCTGATGACAGTAAGAGGGCGCACAATGACAGCGAAGATCTCGAAACTTCAATATTAATTGTAGCACATTATTACTGGACAATTATTATTTCTGGACATTATTACTGCACATTATCCGTGGTCGCATTCGCGAGATGCAGCCGAAAGTAATGGCAATAGGAATGGTGTTGTGGTGGTGGTGGTTGTGAAGTTGTAACAGGCGGGGTTAGCCTGGCCTAAATGGCCGGCCAATTGTTCCGCCCGAGCATCTCTTGAATCATAGCGGTCCGTCACCAAATGTCCACTCAGCCCAGTGTCTCGCAGGAAAGCCATCAGGATCCGTTGCACGCTCCTCCTCGTCGCCGTGGGCCCTTCAGGAAAAATGACATCTTCAAATGTCCCGTGCTTGTGACAACCTTTCTGCAAGCTGCGTACCATCTCTGTTCTTTCGCTGTCAAACTGCGGGCACAGCCAAATGAAATGCTCGATGTCGCCGATGTCACCACAAACGCCACAAAACGGGGAAGCGCCTCGCCCAGTCTTGAATGACCAAGCCGGCGTGTATGCGGAGTCAGCTCTTATACGATAAAGAAGCGTCGCTTGTTCTCTAGAAAGTCCGTGGATTACGCATGACTGATGCGGAAACTTGTGGATCGCCCTGAAGTGATTGCGTATTACATCCGTTGTTGTTCTGGTAAGTTTTAGGCGCTCTTATTTTTGGAACACAAGTTGTCGCTTCACGTGCAAGGGCATCAGCTTTTTCATTGCCTTCAATTCTAACGTGGGATGGGATCCACTGAAACTTTACATTGAAGCTCTTGCCGATCAGGTGTTTATTGAGCGCCAGAGATTGTCTTGTGAATTTTTCTTGAGGTAGCCCTCTCGATGCAGTCGCTGTAACGCCGACTGTGAATCCGTCAGCACTACCACATCTCGTGCAGAAAACGATCGCACTTTTCGCAAAGCCGCGGTGATTGCGGCGCTTTCTACTGTTGTGGACGACACAACACGATCCAGGCGGCCCGACCATGACACGCCCAGGGAGGGTATTGCAGAAAGCCGCTGCGCAGCTATCCGTCTGTGTGCACACCGATCCGTCAGTGTAAACTTGTAGGTGACCACGGTACATGGTGCTCAAATGGTCCAACACCAGAAACTTTGCTTCCTCAGCTGGAACGGTGCGTTTCGTCGGCAGTTTAGGAACCCTGAAGTTACAGGCAAAGTCCACAAAGGACCATGGCGGGTCGATAGGGCTCCGTTGAGGCGATTTCAAGCCTAAATGTCGAAATGTGTTCAGCGCCGCGTGAAAATGTGAGTCAGTTCTTGCTCTTAGCCGCCGGAGAAGGGCCGTGCCTGTGGAGGACTCGCCCAGTCTTGATAGCTGTGTTGGGATGGACGGTTGAAGGTCATGTAGATTCTCGTTGTATGTGCATAAAATAATGGACGGTTATGGTCCTGAAGGTCACTGCCGATTCGGACACGATCCCCGATGAACCTCCGAGGTTCTGGGATTTGTAAAGGTTGAAGACTGGGCGTGTTGGTAAGGCATGACTAGATTGAATAGCGCGACTGATCACGGGACACAAGAAAAAGAAAAGGACACACACCACAAAGCGCTAACACATGAGACTCACGGAGAAACCAGCGACTAAACCAAACGAGGACCATGTGCAGCAGTACGTCAGAGAAACAATGAATTTCAAGGCAATCGAGTGCAGCTAACATAGACGGAAAGCGTAACGCTGGGTGACAACAAGGCAACTGGAAAGAAGACGCGCGTACGCAGGTGACAAAAACTGTTATGCAATGCTCGCGATGACCTTAAAGCCTACGACAAGGCTATCCGAGAGCACTCGGAGAAAAAAATATAGCAGAAAACGTCGATGAAGCTGCTAGATCGGAGATACAGCCAAAACATTTGGGTATTATATGTTGCGTCAGGCTCTCCTCAAAAGAAAGAAAGAACGACGAATAAGCTACGGATCATCTTTGGCGTATCGTAAAGCCAAAACCCAGGGATAGCCTTGAATGACATCTTGGAAATATTGCTGAAGCTTAACCCCGGCATCAAAAGTTTCCTGATGAACTGTCGACAGCAAAATATTGCCATGTGGTGCTCATCTCCTGACCCGCAGGTCGCGGGCTCAAATCCTAGCCATGGCGGCCACATTTTCGATGGATGGCAAAATGCTTGAGGTCTGTGTTCTCAGATTTAGGTGCACGTTAAAGAACCCGAGTTGGTCGAAATTTCCGGAGCCCTAAACTACGGCGTCTATGATAATCATATCGTGGCTTTGGGACGGTAAACCCCAACAATTATATTTATTAGGATTGCCATGTCATCGGACGTAGAAAAAGCCTTCTTGCAGACAGCGATAGACGAACATGACCGATACGAAATGCGATTTCTGTGGTGGAAAGAAAGAACCAGTGAATCTACGTCAAGCCCGGATATAAAAACATGCCGGGTGACAATGGTAACTTTCGGCCCTACACCAAGCAGTTTTCTTCTAGCGGCCACAATGCATCGGCTTTTCAATGGCTTTGAGAAAAAATATCCCGCAGTTCTGGTGAAACTCCGGAAAAGAATTCACGTCGACGATGGCTTACTCGGAGACGACGAATAATCGACAGCTGCTAAAATATACAAAAAAACGAGAGACAATTTTCGTAATGCGGGAGTGAATTTAATCAAATGAACTTCAAATGACGTGGAACTACGAAGCCAACTTGACGAAGAAGGACAAGATTTGGATCGAAGAGTCAGAAACGTTGGACAATTCAAGCTTTTGGAATCGAAATGAAATTTCTTCGATGACATGCTGAGGTTTCCAGACACTCGTGGGGAAGACAAGTGGATACGAGACAACTTTCACAACGACAGGTTCTGCAAGCTACGGCAAAGATATCGAAACTTGAGGTTTTTTACACCATTTTCCGTTAGAGCAAATATATAGGTGCAGGAGATCTTGATACACAAACGAAAACGGGACGACTCGTTACCAAGCCAGCAGCGATCGCCATGGATGAATTAGGGCCGAGGAGCTTCAGCATCTAGATAACTTCACTATTTGCCGCTGGTATGAATACAATAGGCAAGCTGAAGTGAAAGCGTCAACTGTACACGTCCTCTCATATGCAAGTCCAATGGCTTACGGAGCAAAAGTCTTTAGTGTAACAGAATAGTCGGCTGGAAGCAATGGTGCCACTTTACTCATCGCAAGTAGCAGAATCGCTCCAAACACAAAGATTACGCTGGCAAGAATGGAGTTGTTACCTGTCAAAGTATCTGTCTGAATGGCCAGCTACATAATTGATAACTTCACCGGGAAAGTAAGGAGCGTGAGAATCTAGACTGACTCTCAAATTTTGTTATGCCGGATGAAGTCAACCAAGACGGATGATCTCTTTGTTTGCAACCGCACAGCAGCAGTCAAGAGCAAGTCCAACGAAATGTGCGGAGCGTATTTATGGACTGCGCTGTTGTGTACAGAATACTCCATCTTATGCCGTCGCTTGGCGTCCCACAGAGAAAACCATGTATAACGGAGCCATGTAGATTATAGTAAATTAAGGGTGCTGTAAAGAGAAGTGAGTGTGAGGAGGCGGGAAAGGAAGACGGATGAAGGTAAAGCGTAACATATCGGTGTATGACTTCACGCAGCCAAAACCATCTATCGCGCACTACCATGTATAACATAACCATGAATAATATAATGTAGCAAGGGGGGCGGGACAGAAACGTGAGGACGAGAACGCGTGGTAGGAGGGTGAGGAGGATGGAAATTCGAAAAGGCGAAGGTAAGGCAGATCATAGCTGTAAAAAGTATATTATAGCAAGGGGGGTAGAAGAGGTAAGCGAGGCCGAGGAGGAGAGAAACGAGGAGGGGCACGGTAGAGCAGAGTGTCTACGATTGCGAAGTGTCTTTTTTAAGTGATAGCGTTCAAGAGCTCGTTTCGCGGAAATTCCGGCGTCGGTGTCGGTGTCGGTGGCGGCGTCGTTGGTTGTGAGCGAAAAATCACCATCTTGTCTGTGACCGAAAAATCGAGAAAGATGCAAATAAAATAAATTATAGAAACTTCCGGGTTCGAGTGAGGATCGAGCACAGGCCGTCTGCGTGGCAAGCAGGTGTTCTACCACACAGCCACGCTTCTGCTTGGAATAACATTAAAACAAATCCTGTGCTTGGAAATGAAGTGAAAATAACTTTTATGCTTTACAAACAAACGCTTCCTGTATACAGGCATCACAATACCACATGTAATATCGCAGTAATATTGCGTGGTACAAACGTACATTGCCATCGGGCGTCAGAACATGTGACTATCATAACGACATCGTGGTTCAAAGCCTGCCACCCATTACGAAAGGTACACAGGTTACTGCGCGTATTCCCTTAAGACCACGTAGTAGGTGCATAGCAAGTTCGAAAACATTTCCCGCGCATAATTCCTCGTGGTTTAAAGCGTGCTACCCATTACATGAATGGTAGTCTACCACTATGCCTCAAGAGGAAGGTATATAACAGCTGCATCTTACCGGTACTTACCTACGGAGCAGAAACCTGGAGACTTACAAAGAGGGTTCAACTTAAACTGAGGACGACGCAGCGAGCGATGGAAAGGAAAATGATAGGTGTAACCTTAAGAGACAGGAAGAAAGCAGAGTGGGTCAGGGAACAAACGGGGGTTAAGGATATCATAGTTGAAATCAAGAAGAAGAAATGGATATGGGCCGGGCACGTAGCACGTCGGCAGGATAACCGCTGGTCATTAAGGGTAACTGACTGGATTCCAAGAGATGGCAAACGCGCGAGGGGGGAGACAGAAAATTAGGTGGGTAGATGAGATTAAGAAGTTTGCAGGTATAACGTGGCAGCAGAAAGCACAGGACCGGGTTGATTGGAGAAACATGGGAGAGGCCTTTGCCCTGCAGTGGGCGTAGACAGGCTGATGATGATGATGATGATGATGATGACCCATTACATGATCACAGAAATAACGAGCGCTAAAAATGACGAGCACACAAAGAGAAGACCAGACACGGGACAGGCGCTATTAACAACTGTTTTGTCACGCATGCGCAACACGATGAATGTGTCTATTTTAACTCGGTGGGTGTGTTGACAATAAACAGTTGTTAGTAGCGATGGACAGCCAACTAGCCCGACAGTCTGTTCTGCTAAAATACCCATTACATAGTATGCTCTTAGTGATTCAAGTACGCACTAGGGACAGGATATCGCTATCGGGTTCAGCTCTTAAATGCGAAGCTTGAGGGTGCCCCACATTTTTTTGAAGATCACCAGAAACTGTTGTAACATGAACGTCACTCTCACACGTATTACGCTCTGAAGTATGTATATTAACCCTGTTTCCTTCGAAATAAACTAGCTGCGAGTTCAGCGGTTGTTCTGTCGTTTCGTTGCTTCTGTAACTCGTTGCCTGTGCGCTGCTTCACACGTAAACAAGAGCTATTACCAACTCGCCCAAGATTAGCCTAAACTTGCGGAGTAGAGTATAATAAGAGGGGAGGGGAGAGAAGGAAGTAAGTGTGAGAAGAACAGATTTGAGGATGAGGAGGAAGGAAAGGAGGAGTGGTAGGGTAAGGCACTGCGTAGCCGTGTATTATATAATATTGACTATATCGCGGAAGGGTGTCGGTGCCGCCATATTGGCGGTTATCCTTGCCGTTTCGTATCAACGTGCAACGGAACAGTGCAACGGTGGATGTATCACTGTTCGTTTAGACAACGGTTGGGTGGGTGCATTCGACGTTTCCTGGCCTTATCAATTCCCGTCGCGATATACTGAAAGAAGAACACGTTCCTTCAACTGGGGAAGGTGGCGATACTCACACGTCTTACGTGAAATGGGTGTGGACAACATAAGTCATGGTGTGACGGAGCGATGGGAGTGTGAGGGGGGGAGAGAAAGAGGTAGGGGAAGAAGGTGCCACTGCATTACAAATGAAGGTTCCCATTCCCGCCCAGGCTGCTCACTTGGAATGCCAGCGCGATTGCTCGCAATCTTGCCCATCAAATTTGACGGGCACGATTGCCCGTCAAATTTCTAAGCCTTGTCGGATTACTCACTCCTCCTAAAAGAAACTAGCAGTTGTTCCGTGTACGAATACAACCGACGAGCAAAGCTCCTTTGAAACGGGACGCACGCGGCGGTCGGCGCGCGCGGCGTTTTATTGTCAGGACAACGGACCAGCCAGTGGTTTGTGTGCGTTCGCCCGGTTGAGGGAAGAGGGCAGAGATGAAGAAAGAGGGAGACTAATCTGCCTCCGTTTCGCATGCCTTCGTATTCTCACGCTTTGCGCATCGTGCAGATGCCATCCGCGTTCCAACGGTCATAAATCTCATTTATCCTCGCGCGTGAGGGGGAGACGCCAGAGCTGGCAGCATGCCAGGGAGCTTCAACGGCGACGGTAACGGCGGGGTGCCGGCCTAAGGAGTTTCGCTCCTAAAAACTCAAAAGCTCCCTTAGGCTTTTCCCCTCATACGACTCAAAGGCGACAACCATTTTCTTCTTCTCGGTGGATGCATTGATCCCCCCCCCCCCACCAAGACCTTCTTTTGGTTGAACATATGCCTTGCTTTGTGCGCAATTCGTTGCAGATATTTACAAGGCATCATTCTGGGCTTTTTGCTTCTATTGAAGTCGTTTGGTTAAATGATGAAACGGAGACCTAGTTTCTTCTTTACAGTACTCTTAATTGTGCAGGTTATCAGTAACGTTCTCTGCATATGGCGCAAAAGTTCTCATTGTAACCGGATCAAGAACGGATGCTTTTCGGTGTGACTTAAGCGAGGTCGGCCCATTTATGTTTGGCTCCATTGAGGCGTAGGTGTTCCGTGTTCAAGTTAGCACGTCATTCACGCACTTTCCGGGACAGCTCGATCTCTCCCGCACTCATTTAAATAGTACCAGAGAACGCAGTTGTAATGCCACGGCTGCTTAATATTCAGTGGGCTTGGTAATCAAGTGAACGAGAAAGTAGTGCTTTGAATGGTGTCGGATGTAATGCGACAGCGTTGTGAGGCTGAATGTGCGACCTCCTTTCGCCAGAAAGCCGTGACAGGAAATCGGAATGTAAATTACGTCATGTACCTAACCCGCTAGGCCGAAAGCACAGACGGGAGTACAGCTTTCATGACAAACCTAACTCTCTAATCATAAATAGTAAGGAGCAGTGGGGGGCTGCCATGTGCAGTTCGGCGCCCGAGGTTGAGGACCAGGTTCTGGATTTGATCAAAAGGGTAGCGGAGAGCTACGCCGGGTAGGCTCCTCTGCTCTTTCCACCACCGCACCTTTGCCTTTTGGGATAAATAAAGTCTTTCTTCTCCTCCTCTTCGTCGACAGGACTCTGTGTTCAATCTTAAAATCGTGTTTAATGAGTTCTTGCCTGTGTAGCTGCGTCGCCAACGGTCATCGGTCGTGGTCTTATCCACGACGATTCGCTGTTGGGCCAGACACCGCTGTTCCGCTCTTCAACTCACTGTTGCGCAGGAGGCTGTCTTGGCGTCTTTATTCGGGTATCCTGGTCACGGCACCGTGTTTCAGAAGGACCAGAGAGACCGCAGAACTGATACGTCTTCGGTTTATTGTTGTCAGAACGAGAATAAAATCGAATAGAACGTGCCCCCTGGCCAACTGTTCTTCGCTTTCAGCTCCATCTTCAACCTGTTTTCTCCACATTCTATCTCTTCTGAAGCAGCATGCCTTCAATTGCGCCGTGTCGGTATGAGAGTCAGTGTTATTCCTTAAGGCATTGTAACTAATGGTCTGTAGCATAATCGAAGTCTGGCCAAACCCATGGGCTTCCACTAATATTAATATGCCGGGCCTCCAACCACTAGACCTGTTTGTTTATTTTTGCATCTTGTAAATAATATATGCACCGCTGTGCGGAAAAATAGTAAGCATGCAGTAAACAAAAGGAAGACGGAGATTTTGTGTCGTTAGGCATACCAACAAACTTACAGATTGCAGTACTGATGTGGCATTAAGGTTCCTTTTAGTTGCGGCCGCTTCTACATTAGAGTTGGAAGGTTTACTCTTTTCAGTAGATTAACAATTAATCGTTCACTACCTCACACCTTTATAAATTATTCCCTGTCAGTGAGATTTGTTTCGCTGATTAACCGATTAATCGGTATCATGGCGGGCGCATTTAATTGGTTTACGCAGTTCCGCCTTAGAAAAAGGGAGCGCGGGCTTTATTTTTTTTTACGGAAAGTGGAACAAGAACAAACACCACGAATATGTAGCTTTTTATAAATCGTATTTACTTTGTTGAATGCTCAACACCATTCCTGCTAATGATAGTCAAACTTTCAACAAAATATGATGTAAAGCCAAAGATGAAAGAAATTCAGTGGATGGTGCAGACTTGAAGTGATTAAAAATTGTCATGGAGTGTTGCTGAAGTGCAGCTGAGCACTTGCTGAGCACACATATTCAGTTCCAAAGCTTAGTTCAAACTCAGCGACGCCGAGAAAATGTATTTGTTTTTTTTTACATCACTTCCTTAATAGCGATGGTCATCTTACGTGACAGCGGAGCGGACGGGTGGACGGGCCGCTTTCTTGTTGACTCGGCACAGAAATCTGATGCATTTAAAAGCCCTCTCAAAGACAAAATGTAATGACTACAAGGAGAATTGTATACCTAAGGGAAATGTATATTTTACGGAAATTTAATGCCCAGCTCGCCTTTCTATGGTCGAGGAATACACATTCTGTGGGGCTTTTCACACGTGGACCAACGTAGAAAAGAACATGAAACAGAGCATGCTGTAGCCACCACAAAACAACGTGTTAGGGAGGGCCGCGACATAAAACTCCACGCTTTCGTGTCCCTTAAGACTCCTAAAGAAGATTGCGGATTAATATTACAGCGTAACTGTTCACCTGCAGCACATGCTTTCTCATGATGGATGCTCATGGGTGCTCGCGTCCGTATCGGCCTTGACGCCCACTGGAATGGAGATTGGTAGAGGAACAGAAGGAAGAGTGTGGCGGCCGATTGGCGTAGTGTGGTGCAGCGGCTGGAGTGTGACGTAGAGCAGTGGGAGAAATAAGAGGGGGGGCCAGAAGGCGCAGCGCGCTCATGGTGGAAGAAGAGCAGGAAAGGCGTCCACAGCAGCAACGCGAATATATCCATATTCGCGTTGAATGTATTTATATTCGCCAAATCGTGACCCTGAAAAAGTGCACTATCTGCAAAACGGGCACTAGCTTTGGTGTAAAAGAAAGCATTAAAGGAGCACTGGCACGAAAACTTTGCATCTTGTATTTTCTGTTGCAACCAGTAGCTCACGACCCACTTTCAACGGCTGGATAGCTCGCTTGCTCGAACGCGCGGCGGTTAATTATTTGGATATAGTTTTATACTGCCGAGTCGCAGTTTCGGTTTCAGAAAACGCCGAGTGAGGTGGGACCACGGTGTAGGCAGGACCCAGAGTGTTTTTTGTGTTATGATGCTGGCTACGTGAGCACAAAAAAAAAAAAAACGGCGTACATCTGAGCACCGCGTTGAGAACTCTTTTCAACACAAACTAGTGACGTAGGTGGCAGTGGGTTGTTTACATGAAACCAAAGGCGTGTTTGAAGGGCAGTGCCGCGACACACACTTCAACATTGATAATAATTATGTTGTAGACTATATTATCCGTTCTTTTTTCGTAGATGTTGCGTGTGTGTCTACACTAATCTATCCCACAAGTTATGTAGCCTCTAAAATTTTGTGTCGGTTCTCCTGTAACAGTAAGCTGTGGGCTTACGCATTTCACAGCGAATTGCCCAGAGCTCTCTGCAACTACAGAGCCATGCACGAAGACGCGGAGGTTTTAGTTGTGGCTTTGATGCATCAGATAGGCGGCCGTTTGCCTTAGAGTGCATGTGGGGGTGAATCGCTTGGGGAGTCGTGGCAGCACGGTGGTAGTTGGAGCCCTTGGTGATTGCGGTGGAAGAGGCTGAACTGTATTGGCTTGAGGTGTGGCTATCACCTTCCTGTAGAGGTAGCAAACTCCTGTTTCGGCGGCGCCAACTGCAGGGTTATTCTCAACCTTGAGCCACCCTCTTCGTAACCCGCGTTGTTTTCATCTCTCGCAGTTTGTTCTTTCTGTGACAATGAACAAGGTACGCTGACGCGCAACACGTTAACTTGTACTTGAGAGCTGCGCTCAAAATTTTAATGGGTAACATATACACACAACAATCGCATAGCAAAGAAGCGGACCTGAACGGGAGTGATTTCCACGAAGCCCTTGAATGTGCACTTACAACTTTCGGTATGCAGATGTTGGCTGCAGAGGCGGGAAGCTAGTTATATTTGCTGGATGTGCAGGGAACAAGTTGTAAAACAACACTGCCTAGCAAAACTAGCAGTTGTTCCGTGTACGAATACAACCAATGAGCGAAGCTCCTTAGAAATGGGACGCACGCGGCGTTCGGCGCCAGCGGCGTTTCATTGTCCAGGCAACGGACCAACCACTGGGCGGGCGACAGGGTGAAGCGATGGTTTCGCTCGTTCGCCGGTTTGAGGGGAGAGGGCGGAGTCGAAGAAAGAGGGAGAGGGAGACTAAGCTGCCTCCATTTCGCATGGGTTCGTTTTCTCGTGCTTTGCGCATCGTGCAGACGCCATCCGCGTTCCAGCGCTCACAAAGCTGATTTATCCTCCCGCGTGACGGGGAGACGCCACGGCTGGCACCGTGCTAGGGAGCTTCAACGGCGGCGTGCCTTGGCCTAAGGAGCTTCGCTCCTAAAAAATGTGCACGAGCCTTGTATCGGCCATCAATTAGTAATATTATGCGGTGTTTTAGATCCTAAAACCACGATATGATTATGAGATACGCCGCAGTGCAGGACTCCAGAAAGTTGGACCATAAGGTGTTCTTTAACGTGCTCTGCCGTTGCCCAGTGCTCGGGCCTTTGGCATTCTCCCCCCATCGGAATGTGAGCACCGCGGCCGGGACCCAACCCGCTACCTTAGGGTTAGAAACAGATCGGTATAACCACTGCTCCACGCGGGGCCCTTAACCATCACTTTTTTTGTGTACGTAACGTCCACAAAACTATTAAGGTCGCATTTTATTTGCACATTGCTGTAAATTTATACAACGTAATGAAAGAGCGCGAAAAATAGAAACATTCCGCTGTAGTCATGCACTAGATGCGCAGCCCTAAAGCATCCGGTAGAGTACACGTCTTTAACAAGTCGTCGTTTGATTATGCGGCACGGTTCCATTCTGTCTTCACACTCGAGGTGTCTGAATTCTGCCCTGTCGGTGCGGGAGTCATTGTGGAGGCATTGTTATCAAGGGCAACTTCATAATATGAATGCTCGCCCAATACGTGCGTATGGTTGCGCAGCATGGGACTCCGACATCTCCTATGTTATTATAAAGCTTGAGCGTATCCAGACAATCATATAAACTGATCGTCTGTTAAATAATCGAAGGCTGGCACACGTATGCGCTTACTCCATTATCAATATGCTGCTCACTATGCATTGGACGTGTTTCTTTTTTCTTGTATTTAACATATACGCCGACGTGCTGAGATAAAGGGAGGATGCAGTGGAGAAAAATACGACTGAAGTTTATTTCGTTAAGTGCACCAACAACCCTAGCGACTGCCACTGGTGTGGCATTCAGGTTAATTTTAGCTAGGGCTGCTTCTACATGTGAGTTAGTCGATCGATTTCTTTGATGGATTAACTAATATTAAGGCGAAAGCCTTTAATGCCTCATGCTCACGTCCGTCCGGCGCCCGTGGGTCCGTCCGGCGTCCGTGGGTCCGTCCATGTCCGTCCGTCCGAGCCCTGGCATGGAGCCAGGTGGTCGCCGGGGTGCGCAAATGGACGCCGGTCGCCTCGGACTCTACAGCGCTCGCGCTTTGCTTGCGTAGCGTCGCTGTGCCCAGCGGTTAAACCTCCTTGGTTTGGAATCATTCTGACCGACGCCGTCTCAATGGATACAGGCGTTCGCGGGACACACTTTGGAATTTACAAAGGGTCCGTCAATTTAAGCACTGGAACGCGGATGGCGTTTGCACGATGCGCAAAGCGCAAGAAAATACGAAACGTACGCGAACGGAGAAAGATTAATCTCGCATCGCGCTGCGATTCCCGGTAAAATATTAAACAAGAAAACACGCACAGATTCGGTCTGTGTGTTATCCCACTAAGAGTGCCCATCTTTTCGGCACTCTACAGATTCTAAAGCAGCCCTAAAAAGCATGTGGAACAGGCTTAAGCGTGGTAATCACCAACCGGTAGCGTCTGATATCGCATATCTTCATCGCAGGGCTAAGATTGCTGGACATAGCATTACGTTCCAGTGGATACCTGGCCACGCTAGTATTTCGGGAAACGAAAAAGAGGATGAAGCTGCCCGAAATGGACTCCAATACCGGAATTTCAGAAGAATATTTTTTACCAAAGCCGACGCTTCGAACATCGCTAAAAAATATGCCCATCAGGAAAAAAGACCTCGTGTGGAATTTGCCGTTTCGCAAAGATAACTTCCTGTATTGTGTTGACCCAGAAGTGAGAGCGAAAATTTCCCATCCACTCCCTCGTCACCTAGAGACATTATATCATCGTCTGCGACTGAACGTGGCATACACGAACAGTTATTTGTACCGCATTGGGCGTACCAGAAGTCCCTGTTGTGATAACTGTGGCAACATAGAAACAGTGGAGCACATACTACTTGAATGCCTCCCCGCGTACCGCGACGAGAGACAATTGCTTGAACGACAAGTGGACACGATTTACCACGAACAGTTAACGTTGCGCAACATATTAGGCCCAGTGCCCGGACATTCAAAACAGCGTCGGGTTATACATTCGTTAGTGAATTACCTGTCCAAAATTGGCCTTGTCGAATGGCTCTAATGATCGAATAGGTCCCATAGGAAAAGCTTAACTTATCTGACACCCTAACTGTAAATACTTTTATCAGGTTCACATGCACCGTTCTTATTTGTTTATATTCATTTTTCTCGTTCTTTTCTTCCCTCTCTTCTGAAATCTTTTAGTCCCCTTCCCCATCCCTATACAGAGTAGCATGTCAGCGCTATATTGACGCCGGCAAAAATCTTTGTTTTTCCAATAAGGAGTATCTCTCTCGCTCTCTCCCACTAAGAGTGTAAAACAAAAAAGACATGGCATAGTCAGTCGAATGGCCACATGCTTTCGCCGTACACAGTTTAGCTCATCACCTCACCCCTTAATCTATGCATCCCTATCGATGATGCTTTTTTGTTGATTATTGTTGATTAAAAGATTGATCGATATTTTGGCGGGCACATTCCAGTTTACGCAGTTGGACCATACAAACCAATAAACTGAGCCCGGGCTCTATTTATTTTTAAGGCAAGTGAAACAAAGACGAACTAGAGGACTGCGAAGCGATTTTATAAGTGGTATTTACTCCGTTAAATATCAAACATAATTGGGGGCTTAGCCCCCCAATTCAGGGGCTGATTCAGGGAATGATGGTGACTTGGGGGGAAAATCATCAAAGTCGTCCGAGCAGAGAATAGCGATCGTTGAGCGCATAAATTGAGTTTCCCAGCTTGGGAAGCTCAATTGCTTGATCGTCTTACGTGACATCGCGGCAGACGGACGGAC
>JALIZH010016992.1:0-24846 GCA_030522465.1 Rhipicephalus appendiculatus
TCACCCAACAAGCAGACCCCGACGCTCTCCTGTTTTTATGGGTCAACCGAATCACTGACGAAGAGAGGATCTCACCTTCCATCATCACATGGCGAATGGCTCGTGTGTCCTTTGGAGCGTCAAGCCCTTTCCTTCTGGCTGCTACTTTACAGAACCACTTTGAAACGTTGAAGAATACTAAGCAAGTAATACCTAAATGCCTACAGAATGCAATCTGCGCAGATGACCTCGTCATGGGAGCTTCCGCCGACAAAGACGCTCTCGAAATCCACCATGCTGCACTCGCTACTTTAGCAGATACAAGTATGGAGCTGAGAAAGTGATGCTCGAACGCAAGCCTTCTTTTTCGGGAATTTCTCAAACGCAACAGTTCTGTCGACAACACTGCAGAAAGCAAAGAGACAACAAAGTTGCTCGGCTTAGTATGTGGCCTCAATGGGGACGACATTGTGAACAGCCCCCAGCCGTTTCCACGTATGCACCTAAAACTCAGCCACGAAACACACCATTTTACAATCATTCGCCAGATTTACGATTGGCTAAGACTCTTGCTCCGTTCGTGATTCTAGGAAAATTCCCGTTCCGACAAGTGTGGCAAATCAACTCACCGTGGGACGATCCATTAAAGAAAGACATTTAGAGCCAGTGAGAAAGTTGGACCTCTGATTTACCGACACTCTCTTGGCTGCGAAGTCCTCTCAGCGCTGTTTGTTCCACCTCAGAAGGTTCAACCTCTTGAACTTCACCTGTTCTGGTATGCAAGCCCACTGGCAAAAGTCGTAGCTGTCTACACGCGTTACAAGCCAAAGAGCAAACTACAAGCCTCAGCTGCTCATGAGTATGATCAGGGTCACACTGCTTAAGACTATCACGCTGCCACGTCTAGAGATTCTTGCGTGCTTATGGGCTGCCAGGCTGTGGAACTACTTACGAGGAATTACGAGAACAGCCAATTGCCAGGGATTTTTCTGGAGCGACTCATTTATTGTCATACAGTGGATTGCGACTGACCCTGAACGATGGGAGACTTTCGTGAGAAGCCGCGTTCTAGAAACACAACGTCTCACTTCATAGCATTCTTCGAGGCACCGTGCCAGCATCGATAATTCGGCGGATTTGCTCACGCCTGGAGTCATATCCGAGGCATTGACGCACTAGCAACTTTGTTGGACCGGTCCCACTTTTTCCCCGGATGGTAATCCTAGCACGACCATTGACTGCAAAAAGGGTGGCTACTTGGGCTGGTTGGTATAGCATTCTAAAAAGAATATACGTTTTCTATTATATGCGTCTATTATCTAATATTCGTCTATTAACTTGTTCGGCAATGAATACGAGCATCTCTTTAGTTGAAATGTGATATCAAGATGAGAATTACATATTTTCCACATGTGCCGGCACTTTCCCTTTCTCTGTGTGTCATCTCCTCGCCCTCATGATTGTATATATTGCCACGCGCGTTTCAAATTTTCACAGTTGCTGTATGCGGTTTTCTCCCATAAAGACTGTGAGCAACGCTCATCGCGAACCGCGCCTCTTTGTTCGAGAAGCTTCGCGATTGTTGTAGATCATTTTGTTAAGATTGCGCGCCAAACGCGAACACTCGAGCTTATTCCAGAGCTTGCGCCACAACCAGCGATAAGGCTGGAATATTCGATGCCACACTTATAAATGCCGACGCGCTTCACCGCTCGTCAACTGATCGACGGCCGACGCTCTGTTCGCCGCTATCAGTGCCAGAGTTTATTGCTGTAAACTCACCTTCCGTTTACCGGACAGGTTCGGCGAAATAAAGAGCTTCATCTTCGACTACTGCCTGCTGCCTTCGTCCACGTCACGACCACGTGACATCTGGTGGAGGTGCTTCCCTGTTCATGAACCGAACGCCCCCTCCAGCCGTGAGCCAAGCCCACACCGTGAAAAGGACATCGACGCCAACGCTAAACAGGGAGCCAGCCGCAGGCAGCTAGGTCTACCGCCAGATTACGGGCATCTCCCTGAAAAGACCCGGAAGACCAAGACCCTGACCTCGGCCGCAGCGACGATGACAGCCACTGTGCCGTCTGCACCCATCCTGCTGCGGCAACTGAAGGAGACGCCGACCTTCTATGGATCGCCAAGTCAAGATCCCGAAACCTGGCTCGAGACGTTATAAAGGGTCTCGGCATTTAACAACTGGAGCTCCGAGGACAAGCTGCGTCATGTGTACTTCTACCTGGAGGACGCCGTAAGGACCTGGTTCGAGAACAGGGAGCCCACCATTACAACTTGGGACATCTTCCGGACCAGCTTTCTCACCGCGTTCGCAAGCGTCGTGCGAAAGGAAAAAGTCGCCGCTTTGCTGGCAACACGGGCGCAGCTACCGAACGAAAACGTGACATTCTTTGCGGAAGAGATGATCCGTCTCTTCCGCCATACCGAACCTGACATGACCGAGGAGAAGAAGGCCCGTTTGCTCATGCGCGGGGGTAAAGCAAGAGCTCTTCGCTGGGCTGGTGCGGAACCCACCCAAAACAGCTCAAGAATTTGTCTCGGAGGCTACGACGATCGAGAAGACGTTGGAAATGCGCACCCGCCAGTACAATCGCCGATCGATGCAAGAAAGCGCAGCTGTTCACGCCCTCGGATCCGACGACCTACGCGAAACGATCCGAGCGATCGTGCGGGAGGAGCTGCAGAAATTGTTGCCGTCCTCGCAGCTCCAAGTTGCCTCGATCGCCGACATTGTTCGAGAAGAAATCCAGCACTCGCTGGGAACCACTGAACCCTCACATCCTCAGCCACAAGCCATGAGCTACGCTGCTGTAGCCCGACGCGACGCCCCCCCTCCACGCGCACGTCAAGAGGCCGCAAGGCCGCATTTCCGCTGCCAGACACCGCCGCCACCGCCATCCACGCCATACCGTCCACCTGCCGACCAGCGCTACGCCCGAAGGAAAACCGACATTTGGCGGGCCCCTGAAAACCGCTCGCTCTGCTACCACTGCGGGGAAGCCGGACATACCTACCGCCGCTGCCAGTACCGACAGATGGGGCTACGCGGATTCACCGTCAACGCGCCGCGTCCGCAGCCAGGTGAACGACCTCGTGCATTGCCGACTACCTCACAGGAGCGCAGTGGACACCCCGACGACCTTCCCGTTCGCCGTCGCCAGGCCGCTACAGCTCACCGCATCGCAGAAAGTAGCCCAGTCCGGCTCGAAGACGATCTCCGAGCCCTTACCCGGAAAACTAACGGCAGTCCCCGATGGAGGTGCGGTTGCTGTACGTCGAACTACCGAAGATCCTCCGCCGACGACGACGCCGCGACGAAACGTGCTTAACACGGTGCGAAGCAGACAGAGCCCTGCCAACGAAACCTCGCGGACCGAGCTAGACCTAACGACGCAGTACGATGAAAGCGCAACCAATCGACGCAGCCGTGATCCGACACCGCGAGCTAACCGCAATGCAAGGCGATGGACTAGCGACATCGACGTTCTCATCGACGGCCACAACGTCACCGCTCTCGTCGACACTGGTGCCGACTATTCCGTCGTCAGTGGGCCATTCGCCTCCAAGCTGAAGAAAGTAAAAACCGCTTGTTGTGGGTCCGAAATCCGGACAGCTGGAGGTCACCTGATAACGTCAGTTGGAGTCTGCACGGCGAGAGTCACCATCAGTAAGTGGACTTATCCTGCGAGCTTTGTTATCCTACAACACTGCTCCAGCGACGTGATACTTGGTATTGACTTCCTAAGTGACCACGGTGCCGTCATCGACCTAAGGTCTGAGTCGATAACACTAACTTCAGAAAAAGCGCTGCCTACCCAGACGACGAAACATGCATTGAAGGTGCTAGAAGAGCACGCCACCGTTCCGCCTCTCTCTAGCGTCATCATTTCCATCGGCACCGAAAAACCCACAGACTTCGAAGGCGTCATCGAGGGCGATCAGCACCTGCTTGTAAACCGTCAGATTTGCGTCGCAAGAGGCATCACCGAGTTGCGTGAAGGGAAAGCAACAGTGATGCTCACGAACTTCAGCAACGAATACAAGCATGTGAGCAAACGCACGACGGTCGCCTACATCGAAGAAATTGTGGAAGCCAGCGACGTCCTCGCCATCGCCGAGTATACCGAACATGCTACGACGAACCAAGCTCCCCCAACTAACTTTCGACGTGAATCCGAGCCTTCCGACGCATAAACAAGAACAGCTCAAAACCCTGCTCCTGCAATACAAGGACTGCTTTTCGTCGTCGTCAAGAGTTCGACAGACCCCAGTCGCACAAAACCGCATCATAACAGACGACAGTGCCAGGCCACTACGTCAGAGCCCGTACAGTTTCAACGCGGGAACGCGAGGCCATAAAGCACCAAGAAGTCGAAATGCTACGCGACGACATCATCCAGCCTTCAAAGAGTCCGTGGGCGTCACCCGTGGTGTTAGTGAAGAAAAAGGACGGAACCCTACGCTTCTGCGTCGCTTATCGCCGCCTGAACAAAAAAACGAAGAAGGACGTGTACCATCTCCCACGGATAGACGACACCCTGGATCGACTCCACAACGCGAGGTACTTTTTGTCGATGGAACTCAAGACCGGCTATTGAAAAATTGAAGTCGACGAGAGAGACCGAGAGAAGACCGCGTTTATAACACCAGACGGTCTCTTAGAGTTCAAAGTCATGCCCTTCGGTCTTTGCTCGGCGCCTGCGACTTTCCAACGGGTTATGGATACAGAACTGGCAGGATTGAAGTGGCAGACTTGCCTGGTGTACCTGGACGACGTCATTGTGTTTGCTTCACACTTCGACGAACACTTCCGGCGACTTGACGCAGTACTTCAAGCAATCAAGGCCTCCGGACTCCCCCTGAACCCAGAAAAGTGCCGCTTCGCATACGAGGAACTCCTGTTCATGGGTCACGTCATCAGCAAGTCTGGAGTTCGCCCCGACCCACGGAAAACAGCTGCCATCGCTAACTTCCCGCCGCCCACCGACAAGAAGGCCCTACGCCGATTTCTGGGCTTGTGCGCCTATTATAGACGCTTCGTCAAGGAATTTTCACGCATCGCCGAGCCACTAACTCAGCTCACGAAAAACGACGTGGAATTTCACTGGGGAGCGGCGCAAGTCGAAGCATTTCAAGAATTCAAACGACGCCTGCAGACGCCTCCAATACTTGCGCATTTCGACGAACACGCCGACACGGAAATCCACACCGGCGTGGAAAGGGTTATCAGTTATGCTAGCCGGTCGCTATCCAAGGCAGAAGTCAACTATTCCACAACAGAAAAGGAGTGCCTTGCCTGCCATCATCTGGGCAACGTCAAAGTTTCGCCCCTACCTCTACGGCAGGCCCTTCAAAGTTGTGAGCGACCACCACGCCTTGTGTTGGCTAGCTAACCTGAAGGACGCTTCAAGTCGTCTCGCAAGATGGAGTCTGAGACTTCAAGAATTCGACGTTACCGTCGTTTACAAGTCCGGACGAAAACACTCTGACGCCGACTGCTTGTCTCGCGCCCCCGTCGACCCGCCGCCGCAGGATGACCAGGAGGATTTCTTCTTGGGAACCATAAGTACCGACGACTTCGCCGAACGACAGCGAGCCGACCCGGAACTCAGGGGCCTTGTGGAGTATCTCGAAGGCAAGATCGCCATTGTTCCAAAGGCATTCAAGAGAGGACTCGCGTCGTTTTTCTTGCGAAACGGCGTTCTCATAAGAAGAATTTCTCGCCACTAAGAGCCGACTACCTTCTCGTTGCCTGCAGCAGTGAGACCAGAAGTCCTCCAGGCATTACACGACGAACCGACGGCTGGACACCTCCGGACTTCCGCACGCTCGCAAGAGTACAGGAAAAACACTTCTGGCCGTGCCTTGCCACCGACGTCGCCCGCTACGTAAGGACGTGCCGAGACTGCCAGCGACGGAAGACACCGCCCACAAAACCAGCAGGCTTCCTTCAGCCGATCGAGCCTCCTCGGCGACCGTTCCAGCAGATCGGGATGGACCTCCTGGGCATAGGCGTGCGCACGAGGGGGGCAGAGTGGGCGGCCGCCCCCCTAGTAACCTGAGAGAGGGAGGCGCAAATTCTGCCCCATACATTGACTTAATAGGGAGGGGGGCGCTGCGACGAACCTTCGCCCCCCTCTGCCCCCTCCTGAAGGGGAACCCTGCGCACGCCGATGCTCCTGGGGCCGTTCCCAACGTCGACTTGCGGAAATAAATGGATCGTCGTGGCTACCGACTACCTCACCCGCTACGCCGAAACAAAGGCCCTGCCTAAAGGCAGTGCCGCCGAGGTAGCCAAGTTCTTCGTTGAGAACATCGTCCTTCAACATGGCGCCCCAGAGGTTCTCATCACCGACAGAGGTACGGCGTTTACTGCTGACCTAACTCAGGCGATCTTGAGATACAACCAGACAAGCCACCGCCGGACCACCGCCTACCATCCACAGACCAATGGCCTCACCGAGCGTCTCAACAAGACCATCGCCGACATGCTGGCCATGTACGTCGACGTCGAGCACAACACATGGAATGCTATCCTTCCGTACGTGACTTGCGCGTACAAGACGGCCGTACAAGAAACGACGCAGATGACGCCATTCAAGTTGCTCTACGGACGGAGCCCAGGAACGACGCTTGACGCCATGTTACCAAACGTCACGGACGAGGAAAACATCGACTCGCCCGCCAGCGAATCGAGAATCAGCAGACGACCGACAGCCGCCGCTACAATCTTCGGCGACGCTTCGTGGAATACCAGCCCGGCGACCGCGTTTCGGTGTGGACGCCGATACGCCGACGTGGACTCTGTGAAAAACTTCTGCGGCGATACTTGGGGCCGTACAAAGTGCTTCAACGTCTAGGCGCTCTGGACTACGAGGTTGTCCCGGTCGGCATTACGAACTCTCCACGGCGCCGTGCGCAACCTGAAGTTGTCCATGTCGTGCGCCTCAAACCGTATTACGCGTGGTAGCGAACCTGAGGACTGCAGTTATTGGTTTACTATTGCACTTTCTTGCTTTATTAAGGCGAAAGCCTTTAATGTCTCATGCTCACGTCCGTCCGGTGTCCGTCCGTCCGGTGTCCGTCCGTCCGGTGTCCGTCCGTCCGGATGTCCGTCCGTCCGTCCGGATGTCCGTCTGTCCGTTCGTCCGTCCGGATGTCCGTCCGTCCGTCCGGATGTCCGTCTGTCCGTCCGTCCATCCGGATGTCCGTCCGTCTGTTCGGATGTCCGTCTGTCCGTCCGTCCGGATGTCCGTCCGTCCATCCGGATGTCCGTCCGTCCGTCCGTCCGTCCCGATGTCCGTCTGTCCGTCCGGATGTCCGTCCGTCTGTCCGTCCGGATGTCCGTCCGTCCGTCCGGATGTCCGTCGGTCCGTCCGGATGTCCGTCCGTCCGTCCGTCCGTCCGTCTCGATGTTCGTCTGTCCGTCCGTCCATCCGGATATCCGTCCGTCCGTCCGTCCGTCTGTCTGTCCGTCCATCCGTCCGTCTGTCTGTCTGTCTGTCCGTCCGTCCGTCCGTCCGTCTAACCGGATGTCCGTCCGTCCGGATGTACGTCTGTCCGTCCGTCCGTCTGTCCGTCCGTCGGTCTTTCCGTCAGTGGAATGGCCACACGCTTTCGCCGAACACACTTTGGAATGTACAAAGTGTCCTTCAATTTTTGTTATTTATGGTTGCATGCATTTTTCCCCCCGTGTTCTGTTTTAAGCATCGGGACGATGCTTTTTCAGAGGGGGGCAGCGCCACGCGCGTTTCTAATTTTCACAGTTGCTGTATGCGGTTTTCGCCCACAAATACTCTGAGCAACGGTCATCGCAAACCGCGCCTCTTTGATCGAGAAGCTTCGCGATTGTTGTAGATCATTTTGTTAAGATTGCGCGCAAAACGCGACCACTCGAGCTTATTCCAGAGCTTGCGCGACAACCAGCGATAAGGCTGGAATATTCGATGCCACACTTATAAATGCCGACGCGCTTCACCGCTCGTCAGTTGGTCGAGGGCCGACGCTCTGTTCGCCGTTATCAGTGCCAGCGTTTATTGCTGTAATCTCACCTTCCGTTTACCGGCCACAGGTTCGGCCAAAAAAAGTTTCATCTTGGACTACTGCCTGCTGCCTTCGTCCACATCACGATCACGTGACAATATACTCGCGCCATCTGAGCAATAAACTGGTTGTAAGTGTGCACTCTGTCCAATCTTACTTCTTTTATGAAACGTTCTGCGCGCAAAGAAAGTATATTCCTTTTAGAACGACCATTGAAGTGACATCAACATGGCCCACCACAGCAGTCGTACCCTCTGCGCCCCCGTGTGAGTTTCTGCTTGAAGTCGCAAACTATGAGCACCTATAACGATTACTCCGAGTTAACTGTTTGTATCATCAGGCCCCACCAGAACGCCTCATCGAAGGAGCCATCTTCAGCAGGACCACTGTAGGCTTCATAGTAGAACGAGGTAGAGGTGTGTTGGTTGAAGTTTCTTCAACACACCGCATTCGCAAGCAACATCATGGCGCTGGAAAAAGCACATCGAATTCCCAAGTCATCCAGTGTGCTGACTTTACAACCGTTTCTCCGCCATGACCTACTACTTCGTGTAAGAGGCAGGCTTCAGCAGCTTGATGACACAGAGGAGCTGAAACATACGATCTTGCTTCCTGCTGATCACTGATTGACCTATCTCTTGGTTGACGCAACGCACAAACGACTCCGACATGGTCGTATTCAGTGCACACCCCTAGACCTTGGGGAGTGCTTTTGAATAACCAAGGGGCGCTGCACAGTGAAGCGCGTTCTAAAAGCGTGCTTACCATGCCGGTGACGCTGCCTACTTCCCGAAGATGCCCCGGTAGCACTCCTGCCAAAGCAAAGAATTAGTGAGGCAATACCATTTGAAGTGGTGGGAATTGATCTCTGTGAGCCACTTTATGGCCGTGATGAATTAGCCGCGACAAGAAAGGTGTACAGCGTTGTCTTTTCTTGCGCTGTGACCAGGGCAGTACACCTGGACCTGACAATCGATTTGACAACCCGATCATTTCTACTCGCTTTCAAGCGCTTGGCAGCGTGACGTGGAATTCCTACGATCGTGTACTCTGACTATAGAAAAGCATTTCACTGCAGTGCCAAGCATTTGTGCTCCCTCTTCGAAGACGACGATAAGAACTACGCCAGCTCTTCCCAAATCCAGTGGCGCTTCGTAGTTGAACGTCCACCGTGTTGGGCGGACTTTTTGGGCACGCGTCATTCGCGCTATTAAGAAAGAGCTCAAGCGTTGCCTCGGACGGAGCAGCTTGCGTTACAACGAGCTGCTCACCGTGCTAGCGGAAGTCGAAGCGGCCGTAAACTCTAGTCCGCTCACGTAGTTAGAGGATGATGTAACATCCACAGACGTTCTTACAGCATCCCACTTCATAGCCGGCAAGCGTCTCGTCACCCTGCCCGCAGAACGAAAAAGCTTACCCTCAATGCCGCTGCGTCCGACGTTCGACGAAAAGCGCGCCGTCAGGAATATCTACTTCAAAACCTGTGGACGCGGTGGCAGAAGGAATAACTTGTGTTCCAGCACGCTGCTCACAACAGCAGGCCTACAGCACCATTTAACATAAAACCCGACGATCTTCTTCGTTAAGGCGTTTCCGGAAAAAAATGGTACGGCGCGCTTCTTCCTGGCACTGCTGTCGAACGGCCAGTAAGTCCTACGTCCTGCGCAGCGGCTCTACTTCCTCGAGGCGCACTCATTCAATGCAGGCGCGGGAGTGTGATGTAAACTGAAAAAGACGATGCAGAGCAGAGTGCGTGAGGCTCGCGCGTGGGACAGCGAAACTAAAAGCATTTCGAGGAATAAACCGTTCCCGCAAGACACGTCAGTCTCTATGTCTTCTATGCATAGCAGCCTATGCTACGCAAAGACGTAGCGTCTATCGAGCAGCCTACGCTAAGACGCAGGCTGCTCGTTAGACGCTAATAAAGAAACAAATGGTCAAAGCGCATTTTATGCTTTCACAAATGCTTCGCTCTTAAAATTAGGCGAGTCAAAAGTACCGTATACGTACTTTGCAAGCCAACGCTTCCTCGACTACAGCGCATGCTATCGCAGCTAACGTATCTCGTTAGGAGCATCGCAAACCATTGAAGTGTCCTTAAAGAGCAAGACCCGCCGCGTGTGACGCATGCTCTCCTCTGCAGTCGAATCACAAATGGCCCTCTCTATCTCGCGCTAAAGAATTCAGAGGTAGAGAAGGTCAACATCATAATTCATAACGCCGCTAAAATCGCTTCGTGGGCTTCACGGTTTCCACTTAGAATCATCTCAAGATGGAAGCACACAACACTTGGCAGCAGCAAGAGCGAAAGACGAGCTAGTTGGTACATATACATCTTAAGAACATTCGAGCGCGAACTCAGACAGGGAAGAAAAGAGAGGGAACAACAGAATAGCTACTACCAACTGAAAGCTTTATCAGGCAGAAACAAACATGTATACCCCGACCACGTCACCCGCTGCACATGCGCACCGTCCTAAGTGTAATACCAGGCACTAACACACCGTATCTACTGTTAACCCCTTTTCTTTAGGAGCGACATTCTTCGCTGGAAATCGTTATGACGGGTGACTGATACAAGATGACTAGAGACCGGATTTTAGGCAAATGCCTGTTTTGTTCCTTGCATTCCTATCGTCCCATTTTTATATATGAGCATGAATTATACGTTAAGAAGGAGTTTTATAGTGTTTTTATAGTGCCTATAAATGGCTATTTTTGGTGTTGCCTAAATCTCTATAAGTGCCTATAAATGCCTATATTCGAAATTTCCACCAATATCAACGCTTTTTTAAGCTCATATTTCTCTCTAGAGTGTTGTGAGACCGTTATTCCTGTCGCCGGGCAGCAGCATAGACTGTTCGAAAATTTATGTTGTTCAACCTAGTCATCTAGGTCAACCAACTTCCGGAAAGCAACCGCTAGTAGCTGTGAAGTGGGATGTGCCAGCCACCATACGCCGCCGCGCTGACATGGCGCGAGTGGTTCGCGAATGCGACACCGAGGAGAGCCGTCAGAGGAAAGCAGTGTGATGATCAAAAGAACAAAAAATGTTCTGTACACGTGGCTTTTCTTTTTGTGAGTAGTTTACTTCTTAAAGTATACACGGAGTGGGGAGAAATTGACCCTACGCGACCAGACGAGACATCCTTCCCATCTGGTCTTGAGCGGTCTATCTGCTCCTGTGCTGCCCTTCTCATCATCATCATCATCATCAGCCTGTCTACGCCCACTGCAGGGCAAAGGCCTCTCCCATGTTTAGCCAATCAACCCGGTCATGTGCATTCTGCTGCCACGTTATACCTCCAAACTTATTAATCTCTCATCTACCCACCTAATTTTCTGTCTCCCCCTCACGCGTTTGCCATCTCTTGGAATCCAGTCAGTTACCCTTAATGACCAGCGGTTATCCTGCCGACGTGCTACGTGCCCGGCCCATATCCATTTCTTCTTCTTGATTTCAACTATGGTATCCTTAACCCCCGTTTGTTCCCTGACCCACTCTGCTCTCTTCCTGTCTCTTAAGGTTACACCTACCATTTTCCTTTCCATCGCTCGCTGCGTCGTCTTTTCCATCGCTCGCTGCCCTTCTCAGCCATGTTTAAAAGGAAGAGAGCAAGCAGTTTCTTGATTCTGCAGTGGACACTTGACTCACCATGCAACAGAATAGAAGGAGAGATCATGTTCTGCGAACTGTGCGGGAAAAAGGACACTTGCAAGGCTATGTTCAACTGTTGGCCCCTTTTTGCCATCATAAACAAGAAGATTTTTTAACAACGGAGCTGTTTAAGCCGCGCATTGGTCCGTGACGGTAAACAGAAATTATTATCATCATCAACCGACACGCGCTCTCTTCAGCCTCTTCTTTCCCTTCGTCGTTTTCGTTTTTCTGAGCGCCGATTTCTCCGGCGTGGCCTGCAATAACTCTCATGGGTGAGCGAACGAGTACAGAGAGAAAGAGAAGAAAGATATAGAAAGAAAGAGCAAGAGAGATATCCTTGGCGAAAAAAAAGAATCTTGGCGAGGCGGGATTCGAAACCACGTACCCACAATCCGAATGCGAGCATCGTAGCCACTCGGCTATCCAGGCACGCTGGCCGAGCGTAACATAGCATTGTATAGTATAGCATGCTAAAGGGGTAGGAAAGGAAAGTGGGGTTCAGGAGGAGATTGGTGAGGGTTAGAAAAAAAGGGAAAGGAGGAAGAGAGAAAGTAAAGCATGGCTTAGAGAGAAGCAGATAAATAGAGAGCGGGAGAGAAAGGAGAAGTACAAAGAAAGCGAAAGAGCGAGAAATAGAAAGTTATATATACACAGAGAAAGGAAGAGAAAAATAACAGACGGATGAGAGAAAAAAGAAAGAGATGAAAAAAAGACAGCGAAACATAAAGAGAAACAAAGGGCGCCGTGCTCCACCGTTCCTTCAGGCTTGGCACCCGTAGTGCCAAGCTGCTTTACTTTTTTTTTTTGCTTTCCTGTCATGGATAGGTCACTCACGTCTTTGTTTTGAAATTATTTGCATTGATGTGAAAATTTATTGTACCCACATTAGCGACGTTGGAGACCTAAAACCTGTTTTGCCTGCCTATTTTTGGCGCCTAAAACGCGACATTTAGTGCCTAAAAATCCGGCCTCTAAAGATGACCCCCTAATGTGGATGTGAAATGCCTCCGCAAGTTCTCGCGTGGTGCGATCACGGTGCTTAAACATTGTAACCGCGTCGGAAAAGCGTGCTTGGCAGCCACACTGCACACAGTACATTGCTAAATGCGTGAGCGGCCTTCCTTTCAAACACGAGAGGTGCTCCCTTAAGCGTATGTTAAGGTAGCGACCCGTCTGCCCCACATATGCTCGTCCACAACTTAACGGAATAGAGTAAACAAGGTTACGTTGCAGGTACGTTGCAGGTACGAGTGCTTCACGTTGCAGGTACGAGTGCCCCCTCGAAATCTAGCGTCCATCTTATTTCAAACCATAGAACATACCCTGCCCAGTTTACTTTTGGCTGAAAAAACAAGATTCAGCCGATACCTATATGAGCGGTCTTTTTTATTCTATGCGACAGTGCATGCAGATATGGTATAACCGCCAATCTGCTTCGTTCCCGCTCCTGCTGGCGGAGTTGGCACCCTTTGATATGTTTCATTAGGCATTAGGCATTTCATAAAGGAAAGGGGTTAGCAGTAGATAAGGTGTGATATTGCCTGGTATTACACTTAGGACGGTGTGCATGTGCAGCGGGCGACGTGGTCGGGGTATATATGTTTGTTTCTGCCTAATAAAGGTTTCAGTTGATAGTAGCGCTTGTGTTGTTCCCTCTCATTCTGTCTCTGTTTCAGTTCGCACTCGTAGGTTCTTTAACCTGGAAGGAAATAGCCGATGCGCACAAGACTAGTCAACTAGGACGGCTCAAGCTCCTGCCCACTAGAAGATCTGTGCTTGAACGGTTTAACTACGGAGAAACTTTAATAGCCGACACAGACACGGACCGAAAAGAACGAATGCCGCCAAACATTCGCGAATCTTTCTGCATTGCACGAATGCCACGCAACATGCACCCCACGCACCACAATGGAAGAGGGCAAGCCCGAGTGAATGTTCTCCGGCGAAATCATAGCCAAAATCAGGGGCGAAATATCGCAATAGAAACGCCTATGCTTTGAGCGTCGTAAGCTCTCGGGCATAGAGCTCGCGTCTGCCCCAGTTCCCGCACAAAACCCAGAAACTGCAGAAGAGGCGGCAATCGCACTAGCTACCGTAACGTGCTTGGATGCAGCTGTCGTCTTTAGAGACTCGCAAGCAGCCATTTGAAGCTAAACCCCAGTCGTGTGTCGATCCAAGCACTCAATATATTGAAGCGCCGAAGCACTCCGATGCCATACACCTGTATGACATGGGTTCGTGGGCACGAAGAGGTGGAGGAGAACCAGGCGGCACACGCTATGACCCGCGATCATGCCTCCTGAGCTATCCCTTCCCATTCTCGAGACGCGAGGACTGCGTCCGCGGAGGCCGAGTTCGTACCCATCACATACTCTGCAATAGTACATCAAAGCCTGGAACGCAGAGAGTACCCACCACCACATTCAAAGCGCGAGAAAGTGGACAGCATAATGAGAAGCACACACGGCATTGGCAATGTCCATAGACTGTTGTGCCACAAAGCGGCATTCAGGAGCATTCTCTCGAGGAGGGTTAGTAGACGACAAAATGTCATCACAACGCAGTCGCTCCTGTTATAACCGGCAAAGTCGCTACTGTTATAACCGGCAATGCAAAGACTCGGCCTGCAACGAACACTCATCGACGTACATTCCAAACGCGGTCCACGTCATACAGGAGCTCCTTGTGCGCTGCAGAGAAAGCGCGTCAGGTTGCTACTGCACAAAGTCCGCGTCCAGTGAAAACGCTTGACGAGAACAGCAAGCTCACTCTCTGGCCTTCGCGGGCCCTCTGATCTGGTGTGTTCTCCACGGCTCTGCGATCTTGTGTTATCAAGGCGCGTCTCTGCCTATTGTTTCTTAAAATCAGTAAATTAAATGTGTGGTCTCTTTGTAAGCAAGAAGCCTCACAAGAGTTCTTCGTCGCCGAAGCCTGGGTGCCAGTATCAAGCCCTCCTTGGTCACATCAGTACCTTGTTCAGTTGTGCTAGCCTCACTGTTCACACGTTAGCAAGCACTACGACTGTGCATATTTCCGGCATCAGTGAACAAACAAGGCCTTCCGTGACAAAATAAATCTCATTCGTTCGTGCGAGACGCGAAGTTGTGCAGATATGTAGCAACTCGCGCTTTCAATCATACCTCACAGCGCACACGTATCAGCCTCGCGAGGATTTCTGTAGCCCCCGTAAGTTAGACGTTATTGTCTGACCTTTACAGTTGACACTCGCCCTGTTTTACTTGCAGATGTCATTTGTCAGTGTTTTTGTAGTGTATGAATCCCATAACATTATAGCGGGAACTCCCGCGGGTTCCTGATGTGCTCTTCTATATCTGAACAATCTCAAATTGGCGATACAGCGCCTCTATCCTTTGTCAGGAAAGCGCTTTCATGAATCGTGCGAGCGACGTTTCAGTCATTCGAGGACGTGTTCACTCCACACCTACCGAGGAGCGAACGCTTTCACCGCCGTCCTTTCCCTGTGTGTTGGCGGTGTTGGTTTCGTAGCCAGCACTGCGCCGCTTGTTTTTGTAAATTTCATGATAGGTGGCAGTACACTGCAAGCGATTTGCTTGTTGACAGGTTTGAGAGCAAATTGTTCTTTGCGCCCAGACTGTTGACACGTATGTCGGGCTACAAGTGAGATTGTATCACATAAAAATTAATTGCATGTAGTTTGGCTTTATGAAGCCGAGGGTCTGACAAAATCTCATCTGGTCAGGATGAAACTGGTGCAAATATAGTTGAACGCCGATCACAAATAGCCTGGTAATACAAGAGCACATATTGCTGTTCAGCCATAACAAATAAATTGGCAGACCAAATATCATGGCACTTTTAGCCTCATATACATTTCAACAGGGGCTATGTGTGCATGCATGTCTGTCCTGATGACTTTTGTTAAACATCCAGTGGAAATTTTTGTCTCCATCACTGCATAATATATCCATCCTTTCTCTAACAACTTCTTAAAGCAAAGTAGAAGCTGCCGCTGGCATCAGTCAATAACCATTGCGGTAGCTGCAAGTAAAGCCCCATGACTTTCTTCCCCACACAACACCTATAATTACAGCTTTTTAAGCACAGTGTGGTGTCATATTGTAAAGCAACAAAATGCACTATTTGGCGCATATGTTCCTCAGCAAATGTTATAGCACTCACTGTGGTTCCTACAATGTGTGAGACAGCGGATAGCTGTGGCAGGAAGCATGCATACATACAACTTCTTGCCAAGTAAACAGTGAACATCCAGCTGCCCTGAACGCACAAAGATGGGGTTTATTCTGCCAAACTGTACGAATATACTGTTTGCACCCTGGCTCATCTGGAAAGAGAAGAAACGAAAAATATCAGGACAAGTGAACCAAAAGAAAGAATGCAATCTGTGTCATAATTGAATGTTGCATCTACCTCGCAAAATCAAACGACCCACACAGCAGCATGTTTTGAGTTTTGATGCATGCACAGCATGCTCAACCTCATAAAAGAAGACAGAGCATGTGTTCCTAAAACTCTTTCACCAGTGAATAAATGTAGTGTTCTCAGAAAAAAAAGACAAATGACTTCTGCGCAGACGACATTCCAGCCACGAAGTGCTGGGCACTGTTGCGGAGATAATACCTCGGTGTGCTTGGATAGTATGTTGGCATGCATGGGCAACATCTCAGCAACAGAACCCAAAGCTACGTGGTGCTAGCATCAACCAAACTGTTTCAGGACACGCTGCGGAGCGTTCGTGTTAAGCTTGCTCACAATTGTACAGACATCTAACTACACGGGCATAAGTGAGAGTGCACTTTACATTCTGTGGTACCTTTGAAGTACTTTTGAAACCATATGACTTATTAAAATGAGGCTGAGAACGAAGGAAAACAGAATGAATGGCCGGAAACCAAATAATGTAGGGCCACACTAGCCCTAGCTATGGAATATTGAATGAAGGCCTAAATGCTGCCATTACACAGTAACACTCAGGCTCCTAGCAATGTTTTTGCAGTATGCTAATGAAGACAATGGTGCTTAATGACTGGAAGCTCTTGTTTCTCATATATCTTAAAAAAACACACAAAGTCATTTGTCAAACCTGAAACCCTACTTAAGAGTGACTCTACAAAATAAAACTCGACCTCAGAACAGAGAAAACTGAAGCTGATATCTTATGTATTCATCCTTGGCACTCGTTTGTCTACATTCGCACAAAACATTGCACAGTATATAGAGGCCCTTGGCAAGAAGATCTGATGTTACTGAGTATCTTTTTTTCCCTCAATTTTATCACTAATGCTAGGTATTTTAATTTGTGTAGTTCATAATTGCAACTAAAATGAGGCTTTAATTGACCACCAACAAAGCAAAGGACTCTCCCGAAAGTTAACCTTCACAGAAAAAAGCAAACTTTTCCCCCTTTTTCTGTACATCTCAACAATACAGGTAGAACGAATGCAGCGATAGAGCTCAGTAATGAACAAAAGTTAATTAAACAGTCAAAATGTTAACAACAGCACATATTTAAGACATGGCAACTACTGAAGCTTGCAATTGTGCACTAAAAAGAACAAAAATCTACATAAACTTAGATGCCCCTGGCTTAAAACACTGCTTCTCAGGATGAGGAAGCTTGCATTATGTATATTTCAGTAGAAAAGTTTTTGAAGTGCTTCATAAAGAATGGAACAGTACACTGAAAAAAGTTTAGTTGGACAGCTTGATGGGGAAAACATTTTCACTTGTTTCAGTTTCGATCAGCCTACTTTCACTGAGGAACGACTGAAAAATATATGATAAAATAACCAAATGAAAAAGGCATCTCAATGAGAGACAGTGACACAAGAAATCAGGTTCTATTGAGTCATTTTTTGTCCATTTTTGAGTGGCTGTCCCACATGAAAGCGCAGTCGACTGCGGCCATTAACATGACATAGCTTCAGGCATGCTTTCACCCACTTCTCTTTACTGTTGAAGCTATTGATATCATATATCATTAAAAAATTTAGAGTGTACTTTTTGCCACCATTCTGGAAAAAAAATTTCACTCTATGTATTGGGCTTCATTCTGAGGGCAACATATACCACATCTAAGCAAGTTATGTTTCAAATTTGTTGTCTTGGGGCTTGTGTACTGAATGCAGGAAACAATGTGACTTTATTCTCCAAAAGTAGCAGTCACACACTTTTAAAGGGGGTGTGTAAAGAGAACCAATGAAGCACGATGAATCTGACTGCAGTGACAACTGCACCACAGAGGCCTGCGAGGCTGTAAACATGCTTACGAAATCACTGCCATGGGGTCGATTTCATTAGCAGTGTTAGTGAGTTCCCGGGCTCGTCAGAAAAGAAGGTGGCGTGATTCAAAGGTGACAAGAGAGTGACAGGATCAGTTCAAGTGACCACTGAAGCAACTTGTAAGCAGCAGAAAGCATGCGACGTCCAAAAAGTGTGAGATTTCCATTGTAGAGCCTTGGTTCTTTATTTGAGCTCAAGTGTGTAAATGGTGAACGCCCTTCTGAAGACATTTCTTTTGGGTACAAGTCACATCACGATGATCCAACCGGCCACATTTTAGGTGACCCAGAAGAACAGCGTGAAGTTTACCCAACTGCGCGACTGTTTGAGCAACATGACAAGCACTTGCTATTACATAGTGTTTCCTGTGTTGGAGCTCCTCATAATATAGGCGCAATAAGTCCCTCGAATGGCTGAGTAAAATAGCAAAGAGTGCACATTTAGACTGAGACGGAGAGAGCAACACGGTACCAGTGCTAAGTGTAACAAATGTTTATATGAAACCGCAGAAAAATACATATGGACAGACAGGCCCGTAGCCAGAAATTTTTTCGGGGGGGGGGGGCACCTGTTGAAAAAACCTTGAAAACCTACTATTTTTATTACTTTTTCTTGGCAAAACACCCCCTTTATCCGAATTTCGGGGGGGGCCCTAGGGCCCCCCCCCCCCTGGCTAGGGGCCTGTGGACAGAAATAGGTGAAGTGAGCGCGCATGTCACACAGGCATGACAGCAAACTATCTGAAATGGGCACAAAGGAATGAAAGTTCCTTTTTGCACAAACTAACAGACAGTGTATAGACACACCGTGTGCACAATGTTCAATCATTTCGGCTTGAATTATCTCAGGACTAACTTCTTTTAATTTTTGACAATCCTGTCAAATTCATTAAATTCATGTTGACACCCACGTCAGTCGAATAGCACGGCTAGAACCCTGCCTTTGTGTTTTCCTCATTGCCACAGTGCTCTCTCAAATGATCCTTAAGGTATATAATAGAGGGGCCGCTGTACAACTTTCCACAACTCAACGAGATCAGATGCACTGAGTGATCAGGACATCTAATGAGCTTAGATCTATGTTTCTTTGAGCACATCAATGGTGGCTTTTTCCCAAGCACACTAATTTTGCGAAGGCTGAGAAGTCCTTGAGGGGCACTAAACACAACAGATACGTCAAAGCAACCAGCAATTTTCATGAGATTATGAGCAATCTCATGCATGTAGCCACTACAGTACGTTTCCTGCCAATGCACTTGATGGTGCGGGCGCACTGATAGGATGATTTGTGCAGTAAACTTCTTGCCACTCGTTACCTGAAATCATTACTTGAAAGATCTGATGCAAAGTTAGAAACGAAAGGAAACAAGCAGAGACAGAAAATACGCCAATCAATAAATCTAGCACGACAAGAAGCAAAAGCAATCTAGCGGACGTCTTTCAAGTAACGGTACACCAACTGGCCCAACAAAACGTACTATTAAGCTTCATTTCTTCTACAGTGGGCCCTTTCCAGTCTGTTTCACCTTCTACTCAGGCTGAGGACTACGCACGCTTGATCCCATTTGCTTCTTGCCGTGCTAGGTTTATTGGTTGGCGTTCTTTCTGTCTCTTCTTGTTTCGTCTTGTTTCTAAGTTTGCGTCACATATTTCAATTAACTTTCCGTGCTATTTCAAATAAATATTTATGTATACAGCTTGTGTCATGTTGCTGACACCATCATTGTCTAAGTGTGCCCTGTTTTCCTCACATTATGTAGCAACAAGCCAAGAACTACCTTCTCGACTTCACTTCTAGAGTGCTCAAAAATGGCCGAACTGCCCATTTGTACACATGGAAACAAATACCTACCACTTAATATGGGCTTGTCCAGACCTAAGGAAGAATGCTCCGATCTTTCACAGCAAGCTGTCCACTGCTTCAGTCTCTTGAATTGTCATTTGTCTGCGCTGGGTACATGCACAAAAAACACTCCATCAGCTTCTGCAGAATAGAGGCCTTACAGTACGCAAGCAGTACATGCAAACATGATAGCTAAACACAGGTATATGTTAATAAACCAAAATTTGACCTTGAATGATGAGCTCAGGATGCATTAAAGCAAGCATTAGTGGATTAATGAATTTTGCAGACAAATGTAGCTATGGATTTTATGTCAAGCTTGCCCGCACTTGAGTACTAAATAACTCATGAAAAACGCAGCTTGCAAAAAGTAATTTGCCTAGAAAACTCCATCAGCACTCTCATCACATTATTAAATAAATTAATGTGTGCTCTATGTGCACAATGGATTGTAATGAGCCAACCTTATGGCATTTCATCATGAATGTGAAGCTTTCAAGATAGCTCAAGAATTTGTAGAAGTGTAAGAACACCAGAGGGTACAGGAAAAATTGAACACTTATTTTCTCTGTCACCTCTGCTGCTCTTGCATGTTTTTAAATCTTGGGTATGTTTTGCCAACATGCCCAGATTTAAGCTCTTCAAAAAATCAACCTTGTTGCACTAAAGTCAATTCATACGCATACCTCGTCCTGTTCGCTACAAGTGTGTTTAATTCAATGAGCCCCTGAATTCACTACGCTTCTTTCGTCCTTTCATCGCTAGGGTCGCGTCAAGGCAGACTTGATGGCTTCGGGTAGCATGCGAGGGTTCATTGGCCAGCTGCCAATGGCCACAAGTGGCACTAGCATGTAGTCTTCGGATTAAACACATAAAGGTTCTGGGATAGATGAGACATCTACCGCGCTGTCGTAACCACATTGGTGGAGCATCAGATGCACTACCCAGAGGTTTCAGATCCATTCCATGCAACAGCAAGTGTTTCGTTTACTTTAATTACTTTCAATTTGTCATATTTACCACACTACAGTTAAAAACTAAAATAATCTCCCCCTATGCCTTCCTTGGCTTCATTAACTGTTCGCTTTGGCAGGTTGTGTCTAACAAGGACAACGAGGCCTTAATCCATTCCCCTTGTTTCGTCAGTCCAATTTCATAGTGCTTGGCATGCGACAAAATCAGTAACCGCACTGCCCAGAATTCTGTGATCAAATACCGTGTTGACATATCAGAAATGACATTCTCCAATTAACAAATGCATAACCTAATTCAGCACTGTAACCACTTTCCCTAAATGAACCTCTTGGTTGTGAATACTGCAAGTAAGACCCACCTTTTGGCTTCATGCTTCATTGCAAAGCACAAAGGAAAGCGAGAACTACAGTACCACACAATCAAGTAATGTTATTGATACACCATCACAGCCCAAACCATTTATGATAAGAAGCTTCTGCAATAGTGCTACTTCACTATTAAAAGACCTGGTATAAGATAGAACATGTTTGGTTCATCAAACAAATACATGTAATGGCAGGAGTAATAACTGACATCCTTTTTCCCAGGCAAATACAGCAAAAAGCAAGGCATGCACTACCTTAATAAACTTAACTGAACTGGCAGACATTTCTGTCAAAGATGATTTATATATATATATGCTGTACTACTTCCAATTAAGCTTACAATTGAATATGCACACTTACTGTTACTACTAGCACATAAAATGGTTAGCACAAATGTATTGCCTTCCCTTAAGTTTCCTGAACAACTAAATCAAAGGTCAAGCATATGGTTTGTGTATCTCTAGCTAGCAGCCCAGCTTACGTAAGACTGTCCTCGTCCCATATTTTCTTTCACTTATTTAGTAGACATGTCCATGAAGTACACAGCAAGACCAGCCTAGACATTTTTTAAGGTACCGCACGTGGACACCACATGCTTAAACATAACCTGAAAATAAAGACTTGATACTTCACTATCAGCGCCTCGATTTCGGTATTCTATAGGCTATATAGCTGATGGGTTTTGGTGCCCCATATTGGGCTGTTCACTTCACTGTTTTGCATTTTTAACAGCTGTAAGAACAGTCCTACACCTCTGCATTTATTCTCCATTCTGTATATAAACGCGTTTCATCGTCGCAATTGTGGTGGAGGTGCGGGGTAATCTTACGTGAAAAACAGTGTCCAGAAACCTCACCTTTTGGCTAATTTCCCGGGGGCGTAGATGGAAGCCGTTGCCGGGCCGTGGAGATGGTGACCGAGGCTGACACATGGTAGGCGGTGTCAAGCTGCACACAGACACGGGCAAGTCACTCCGGATGTTCGGCTGGCAGGCGTGCTGCTCGGCAGTTGGGTTGGTGGGCCATTTTGTAAATAAATGCGTTCCATCGTGAAATGGAAATTTTAGCCAACATTTTTTTAGATGTGAAGCATCTTATGGTGAAGCTTAATCCGCTGGTGGTGTGCCGCGTGCCCACCCTTACTGCGCATGCGCAAACCCTTTGAAAAATAAAAATAAAAAACCTCCTCTCCCCCTCTCTCTCTCCTCTAGGCATCCCTCCCCGTGGCAACCACACCCTCACTGCGCATGCGCCTCCCCTCCTCTCTCCCCTCTTACACTCCCCCGCTCTCCTCTAGGCATCCCTGCCCGCGGCGTCTACACTCCCACTGCGCATGCGTGTCACCCCCTCTCTCCTCTCCTACGCTCCCCCTCTCTCGCCTCGCGACGCCGACGCAGGCAGCGTCTGCTAGCGAGTTTCTTGGTTGAAAAAACCGACTGCTCGCGCTGCACAACCGTTCACTGGCCACCCCGTATATATGGCAATGGATCTTGACCTCCAAGGTGGTGCCGGTGGGAGATTTCTCCTGTGCGTTGTTGAACAATAAAAATTCGCAGCGTGCGCGTTAACTAAAAGCGGAGTGCGGGTCTCTGTGTCCAGTCGGACTCTTCTGTCTCTCATTGCCCATTAGCAGCGATTGGCATGTTCCAGTAGGAAACACTTCTCCATCACTGCCTGCTTTGCGCCTCCCCAGCTTTCTCTCCTGCGCAACGCTGCGATGAGCGCCAGCGTCAACGCCGCCGCCAGTGTAAGCGTTAGCGACCGCTGCTTCACATCTACACATGGTTCTCTTTAGCGGGGAGATGGTGTAAATTCTTTTTTCACTCCCCCCCCCCCCCCCCGCCCCTACTTTCCAATGCCACCTCTTTCATTGTCCTTGAATTTCTGGGAGACTAGATCATGAGAGTAAATTTGGCGACTGCGGCCCGGCAGTTGAAGTGAGCTTGAAACCCCTGAACCAAGTGCTACGCGTACTGACCTTGCCCAGCCTCACCATAGAGCAATTATGCTATTTGCCATGGCTAAAGTGTGTGCAGCATGGCAGATGGCAACGCAACCAGATACCTACGCTTCTGAGCAACTTGACAAGCATTTTGTCTATCTGCGCCTCCCTCTACTGCTTTGTACTTGATTTTCATGTTATTCATCATTACCGTGGCATATTCCTCACAGAAAATGTACGGGGGCGACCAGTAAACTGAAAATCCAAAACCAGGCCAATTTTTTAAAGGCAAGAGGCTATTGCACGATCAATTGCTTCACGCGATGATTTCGCGATAATAATATTTGGGGTTTTACGCGCCAATTCCACGATATGAAGCACGCCGCAGTGGCGGGCTCCGTAAATTTAGACAATCTGGTGTTTTTTTAACGTGCGCTGACATCGCACAGTACACGGGCCTTTAACTTTTCCCCTCCATCGAAAAGCGACCGCCACGGCCGGGATCGAACCCGCGACCTTCACGTCAACAACTGAGCACTGTAACAGTTACACCACCGCGGCGGACGTGATCTCGCGAAGAACACATCCGAGGAAGCACGGCGCAACACAAGGCTTGAATGACGGAAACACAGCAACCACTAGAAGGGTAAACCAAACATCATAGAAAAACAAACATACTACCTGGAGCACAATCCATACTTGCCTATCAGACGCCTGTTCTTGGAAATCATCGCTGCTGTGTGAACACGCCACCCGGGCTCCCTTACCTGCATGAGTGTCGCCACGCAATAAGGTCACATAGTTACGTAATTTGGCCACTTTCTTGAACTCACCTACGTATCCGCTGGGGCGACCGCTTGTGCTTTACAATCGCCGTCGTCGTCAGACAAGGCACTGGGTCGTGGACTGTATCAGTAGGTGCATCCAAGAAACGTGGTAAGCACGCCGATCGCGCAGCACTGAGCGCGCAGACAAAGCTACGAGTCCGTTGAGGCTACGACCGCTACGACGAAGCACCAGAGGACACAAACACAAAATCTACGCACACATTTGGCCACGCGTTCCATCCGGCACGCAGTAGATCTCCAGCCGACGACGAACAACGAAGATGACCACTGATAATATGCAGAAACACCGCAAATACACAAGCGCGGGACAAACTTAACGCGGCAGCGCCGTCCGGACATTTTTCCTCTTTTTCATGCTGAACATAGTGAGTGTCCAAAGCGCCGGCTCAGCCAGCTCCCCGCGTGGGCCTATTGCGGTGAACTGCCGCGCCGCGCCGCTGCTGCACCGGACCCGTAGGCTTTCAGTGCTCTGGGGAGCGCGCGGAATGCGAGGGGAGTCTGCTACGTGCTGTTGTTTTTTCCGCTGAGTTTCCGCACAGGGCACTAGAAGTCTACTTAGCTTTAATAATGCGGTGGGGAATAGAGCTTACCCATATTTAAGCGCTGTATTAGCGCGGGGCCAACAAAAGCTTGTAAAAAGTCGTGTGTCAAGCGGCATCAGCGTGACCTAGTTCCGGTGATGGAGTTCGAGAACGTTGATGCGTTCGTAAAAACGCGCAAAGTGAACAGGCACAAAGACGGAACGAAAAAAAACTTTTTCGCACGGCTAATCGGCCAATAGCATCAAGCATCTAAGAATTAAGAGTAATAAAAAAGATAAATTACATGCGCAGTCAGCTGAAATACTTACGCGCAGTGACCGCTTGTCACGAATTTCCACGGTCTAGAAATAGAC